>VDFB02161979.1:0-82836 GCA_007258455.2 Sequoia sempervirens
ACCTATTCAACAGCCTTCAAATCCAATTTAAATTGAAATGTTGTATCCAAGAAATAACCTCATGTATGTAATAACTGATAAATCTTCTAGTGCCATCACCAATCAATATTTCCATAAGGAATGATATTTGATTTCAAAACCAACATAGATGACTTTAATGATTTCCTAAGGCCTACCAATGCCTTTATACACATAGCTCACCCCAAGATTCTACCCATCAGCAACACAAAGGAGACTAACTAAAGGCTCTATGATATGTTATGAAATAACATGAATAATTAGTAAGACTCAAGAAGAGAACGTAAACCTAAGTTGTCAATCTTGGTACACGGACGGCTATAAGTTCAGGGATGCTGAGAAGTCCCCATAGTCTGACTATACTTAAATTCATTTTTTTTTAAAACAGTTTTAAAAACAAAACCTAAAGTGCTAGGCCTAATCTTAAAGTGTTAATGGGTTGCCCCCAAACCCCACAGCCTCAAAAGGACTATAAATCAACTATCTTTCCCTCAATTAAATCACCATCAACAATATATATCATTTGCATTGAGCATGAAGAAGAGGAAGACTTCAATCATCTTTGTCAATCAATCATTCAAAGTGTTCGTCAAGGCTTCAAGGTCAGACTTCACAAATTCATACTCAAATCTTTGTTTGAATGTTGTTCAATTTTCATTGTTTTTCTGTTTTCTTTTAGCATTCCAAGCAGAATATTAAAATATTCAATGTTTACATATTAATTAACAAAATCTAAATATCAAATTATAAATCAAGTTGCTTTTCAAAAATCAATTTTTAGAGTTTTAAACCATAAAATGTTGTGTTTTTTTGTTTTCAAGTTTAATATTCAATGTCCATATTTGCAAATTATTTGTAAAATTATTAAATGTTGTTTTTAGAGTTGTATAGTTGTTGATTTTACCATTTAAGGTTTTATAACTATTGTTTTAGCCTTTTAGGGTATTGACATGTTTCGACCCCTCCCTATCGACCCTTTGTTTTTAGGATTTTTTTTTTTTTTTTTAAATGTTTATTTGCATAATGATTAACATAATAATCGGCATAGCTAATTTTCTAATGTTCATTTGACTTTGTGTATCTTTTGCTTCTACACCTTGTGCGATTTAAGTAAGAAAATCAAAGTAAACTGAAAACTAGAAATCCTCCTTTAGTTTCAAATTTTGAACATTTAACCAATTACCATTTAGTTTTTTATTTCATTTTTAAATATTTTAATTTTCATTATTCTAGCTTTAGTTTTGTTACTCAAAAAGTCAATTTATCATTGCATCTTTTGTGTATCTTCTACTTCTATGCTTCATGCGCCAAAAGTAAGAAAAGCAAAAGTGAAATCTTTATTTGACAAAATTTGAAGGAACAAGGAATCCAATTTTTGGGTATCCTCTACTTTTGCACTTCATGTGACCTAGGGTCAAAAAACAAATGGAGAATCCTTATGTGTTAAGCTTTGCATTTTCCATTATGTTTATACAGTGATGTTAAACAATGAATTCCACTTCTTGCAATGTCACTATGAGTTCTCATAGCACGAGTGAAAATGAGACTCAAACCCCTAACATTGAAATGCAAAGTCAAACTAAGAACATACAAGAGGAGAGGAACAAGGAAGCTAGTTCAATGGGGAGTCCTTATCATTTCAATTGCTCTTCCAAAGTGTTGGAAGACTTTGCAAAGGGTCCCTTCAATAATAAGACCCCTCTAAAACAATTTGCTAGCAAGATACAAACAAACAAATTTAGTAGTTTAGGGGGGAATGGCTATGGAAATCCCATTTTTGTGGCCAGGAATTCTATAGCAGCATTACTAGAGTTAATGTGTGTTTACTTCACATCTCTAGCAAGGGAGTTGAGACATAAAAGATTGTCATTGAAACAAAGGAAAGAAATGCAAAACTTGTTTGGTGGGGAGGATGACCATGACACACTACCTACTAGCAATGGCACTTCTTGATGGGCACAAGTACAAGTTCATATTTTTACATCCAACACATTAGAGTCTAAGGGCAATTGTAGGATGAAAAATTCATTTGCCAACCACATGGCAGAGATGTTCAACATACAAATGAGAGACAAGGCTGATGATGCCAATGGAAAATTCTTGTATGTCAATGACATTCCATTCCATGTTGCTTGTTCTTATTTTAAGGAGGTCATGGCTAAGATTACAGGTGCAAGACCTTCACATGTGCCACCAACGGAGATGAAATTGCCACTATCTTGGACAAGAACTATTCCAAGATAAACATTATGATGAAGAAAATGAAGGCTACAAGGATCATTAATGGATGCAACATTGTCATAGATTGGTGGATAGGCAATAGGCATTATCCACTCATCAATATCATGGTGACATGCATAGATAGCCTTACTTCCTTAAGGCTAATGACTACTCAAGGCATTGGAAGGATGCGAAGTGCTATTTCCACATCCTCAAAGACCCCATTGAGGAGCTTGGCCCTCAAAATGTAGTGCAAGTCATTACGAATGCAACCTATGTGTGCAATTTAGTAGGAAATTTGGTTGAAGCTGCCTACAAACATATATATTGGACCCTTTGTTGTGTGCATGCCATCAACAATGCACTCAAAGATATGGGCAAACTGAATGGATCAAACAAGTAGTAGTTGATGCAAGAGTGATGAAGATGAGAAACACAAATTCACTCTCAACCAACCCAAATCACAAAATACAGATTACAAACGATGTCATAGACATTTAACTCTCAAAATTGACAATTACATCTGTCAATTTAAATTCGATCACAACTACGCAACTTTTCAATCCAATTTCAAAACCAAAATCAAAATGCTTTATTCATATTTCATGAAAAAGTTTACATTTCAGGCAGCACTAATGCCTCCCGATATTTCTTCTCTTGCTAACATCGCTGTCCCATTATCACCTTCCTGCGCAGCCTCACTGCATCATTTCAACTCTAAAACTAATTACCCACATTCATTGCATAGCCTCCACTATTAATTCACAACCCCACTACCTTTTCACTTCGAATCATTTGAAGATTCATAAGTTGGAAGATTCTACACACATTTTGTGGCCTCTCCTTCCTACACTGTGCGGCCTTTAGTCTCTCTCTAATGGTATATCTATCATAACACCACCTCTTCATCTTCCTAGACTTGGTCCAAATACTCCTTAGCTGCAGCTTCTTACTCCTACATAATCCCACACATAATTTCCATCTACAATCTAATGGCGCATTGCCTATGCTTTATGATTTCCATACGATGGGACAATTTTGCGCCCCCCTGTTAGGTGAAAATCTTGTCAAACAACGATGCACAATCTCTCTTTCATTGACGCGACTTTTCCACTCATGGAATCGGCACTATCATCACTTTTGATCTTTTGCTTCTCCCTCAACAAAATACAAACTGCAAAGTTCGATGCCTTCAACCTATGTGGTAAATTTACCACTCCCAAATTGCTCTTTTAAATCGTTTCAATTAGCATATCTTCTCCCAATGTCTGCACTGCAACTTGTATTCCCTTGCATTCTTTAATTCTTTGGTGCTCGAATGGCCACTTCCTACGCCTATTTTCTTTTCAAATTTCCTTCACATTAGCACATATGGCACCCCTATCCTTCTCTCTTTGATTGAGCACACCTATGGAAGTTAGTCTCCAATTTTATCTTACCTGGCGCCCTTTCAACTCCTCATCTAAAAACTCTTCGGTTTCATTCGTTATGGCTTTTAATTGCCATCGGTGACTCTGCATTCTTTTCTCCTTACTATTTCATTATGGCTAATTTATATATTTTAGTCCATAATAAACTTGCCCCTTTAACTTCTCTATTTTCGCTTCTCCTTCTCACTCAAAGGATCATTAATAATCAATTGGGATTCAATTCAAATAATCGAAATTTGGTAGGTAAATCAAATAGGACATTTTGCCAATTAAATGACAACAATCAACCACTAACACCAATTCAAATTTAACACTGAAACCCCAACCATAAGCTCTAGAAAATTGCAACATGAAACTAAAACCCAACCAAACGGAAGAAAATCAAACCGAATTTTTTTTTTTTGATGTTGATTGCCTATTGACCCAAGATGCTCCTACATCAAAGAGACGTGGAGATGTTTATCTACAATCGCCATACGTTCGAAAAATATTTCAGAGCCTCTCCAAGAAGGAATTTCTCAAACCTTTTGAGATGAGATATGCCTCATATTGCATCTCTTGGAGAGGCTGATTGAATTGCAAAATCCCTTACAACTAATGGTGATGACACAAAAGTGGAATTGATGGGTTGAGTCAAAGTCAAAGTAGGGAAGAGAGTGAAGTGGTGAAGAGCAATTTGTTTTGGGTGGATGATTGATAGCATGATTGGCCAAATAAAGGCTATTGTAGAAAAGAAAGACCCCACTTTGCAATTCCGCAATGAAAACATCCAGCCTATTATTTACCAAAGGTGGAAGAAGCCCAATAGTACCTTGCACATGGCTAACTATGGATTGAACCCAAAGTGATACATGCAAAGGCCTAGTAAAGTCATCCCTATGGTAGATGCTAAGGTGAAAAAGGCCTTACGAAGGCAATTACAAAAATGTGCAATGCAAAAGATGCCAAAGCCATACATGTATGTATGTATGTATGTATGTATGTATGTATGTATGTATGCATATGTATGCATATGTAGACATGTATATATACATATATGTGTGCATGTATATGTATCTATATATGCAAATATTGTAGACAGTCATAGTCATAGTCGAGTAGTAGTAGTCGGCTGTAGTTGGCCATAGTTAATTATGTTAATAAAACTATAGTTATAATGCAAATATTCCATGTAATAAATGCCACATGTGCTAAAGTAATTAAGTCCCAATCAGTGGTAGATGGGTTGTTACGAAGCATCACGACAGTTGGTATCTCAACCACTGCCTGTGACTATATGTATTGGAGTCTTTGTAATTGGGAATATCATTATGGTACTGTTGATATCTATGCTATTGTAATGTTGGCATTCTGAACAAAAGCAAATCCTTATTTCATGCATCATGTGTTCTTGAATATGCTATACGCATCCATGTACAGTGAATAACTTAGTTTACTCTTGTAGTACATCATAACATCTCAATGAGTAAACAATTGGCGTTGTTTCCTAAGTGAACTTAGGGAAATCAACCGACAGTAGAATGGTGTTGTGATGGGTCGGCCAATAGAGGAACCCGTACAAATGAACAAAGAACAAGAAGACGACTTGACACAGGACCTTGTCAACCTATGGGACATTTCGTTGAGTGAGCACGTAAGGAGGGAGGCTCTTAGCCGAGAGATCCCCTAGTTGGTCATCTGGGACAAACTGAATGTCATCCCAGAGGTCGACCCTCTCCTCAACCAACTGCCAAGGTTGCTAGCGCATCATTTCATCATCCTCCAAGATCTACGGACGGAGAGTGACCAAGAACGTCAAAGGAAACAGATATTGCAGAGGTACAAGGAAAGGACAAAGCAGGAGGAAGAGGAATGTGATACTAGTCAAAGACGTACTGCCCACAACCAATGATCATACGACTAACATTTAATGCTTGTACAACCTAATAAGGATAAGAACCGAGTACCAATCAAGCAAGAAACACCGGAAGAAAAGGTACGACGATCACTCAAGTTTCAGGAGCAAGAAAATCGACGGTGAAGGCTAAAACAAATTGATAAAGAAATCAATGAAGATATTAATGAAATAAACCAATCTATTACAAGAGCACACCAAAACCTTGTTGAGGAAAGGGATGAAGGACCCTTCAAGACACCGTGCGTAGCAAGCAAAGAAAGATACAGAATTAATGAAGATGAGAATGAACTAAGTGAAGAGCTTGAGAGCAGTATTCACTGCATTTGGGAGTTGTCCATATCAAATGACGACGAAGGGTCGAAGACTAGAAGATCTAAGCCTAAGAATCCAGGGCAGAGGGAGCACGGGGAGGAGACTCGAGGTGTAGAGGACGTTGACAATGGACATGGGGGAGACTTGTATGTGGCCGAGAGTGCAAGTGATGCACCGGGACGTTGTGAGAGAACTAGTCCAATCAGGTCCAACACACAAGGAGGGCATCAAAGGATGATGACTCCGCCAGCCGAGAGGCAAAAGCTGCCAAAGTTCACGAGGAACAAGTCAGAAGATCCAATATGGCACTACAAGATGTGCGAGACTAATTGGAGAGCCAACAAACAAGATGATGTGGACTATTGACTAAGAGCATTCCCAACGACGCTAAGGGGTATAGCCATTGATTGGTATAATGAACTAGATGTAGTAAACAAGCCTCATGGCAGACACTGAATTGTGCATTCGAGCAAGAATTTCAACTCCTTAGAGATGACAACGAAATTGTAGCGGAAATCTACAACACAAAGCAAGGAAAGAATGAGAACGTACGAGCCTATAATAGTAGACTCAAAGAATTGTTGGGAAAACTGGAGACCCAGTCAGCTGACGGGCTAAAGAAGAGATGGTTCATCGAAGGGTTGCTCCCGTTGCTAAGGAGAAAAGTACTTTTGTTGTTGTACGCCGAATATAATCAAGCGATGGATATAGAGAGTGAAAACAAAACATCCTCCTACAGGAAAAGGAAGTCGGATGATGAGGAGAGTACAGACTACAACAGTGACAGTGAGTCAAAAACGATGCAAGCACTTCGTAAGGATATGATAAGAATGATTAAGGAATTAAAGGCAAACAAGAAGAGCATGAAGGAAGCCATAGAACTATGGTGTATGGATTGCAATGGGGAAGGTCACACAAAAGCAAACTTCCCAAAGAAGTTGTTCTGCAATATCTGCCAAGTGATGGGACATTCCACCAAGGAATGCCCATACAGCCTAAAAAAAAGGAGTGCACAAGTACTCTTCACTCAGGGAGAACCGTCAACACCACATAACACACCATCAAAACCCCAGAACAACTCTAACGCATCCCTTGGAGGGTACCGCAATAATCAGAGAAGTAATAATAGTACCCCGAGAAGTAAGATACAATACGATGGTAAAGGAAGGCCCATGATACAATGTCGAAAGTGCAACAAATGGGGCCACTTTGCCAAGGAGTGTCAGAACGTTCAAGGTTTGAGGGGAAAACTGTGCAAGTGGTGTGGACCGAGTGATCATGAAGACAACGAATGCCCCAAGCAGAAAGGCATCAATATGTTAGAGGTAGAGGAACAAGAGGTACTAGCTATCACTAGAGTGCAAATGAATAAGGCCACCTACCCATATCCACGTACGGAAAAGCAAAGGATGAGGGAAGCAAAAGCAGAAGTGGAACTGGCAATGACAAAAGAACACAAAACACTCCTGGAGAACCTAAACACCTCTTGGCAGTCAAAGGCGGGAAACAACATCATATGGCAGGTACTGCAAACCACAGTACCCATAAAGGTGGCCAACCTTCTCCAAACCTTGCCACAGTTAGGACTAGCGATCACGAATGTCGTCAATGATGACACAAGTGATTGGAAGGCTGAAGGAAATAATTGGTACCAGAACCACCACCGTACGGTGAACAAACCATCGACCTGATACTGCTGACGGAAAACATCGGGAAGATGCTAGCGGTCGTACAAATGGAGATTCGAGGGAAAATCCCGACAAACACTATTGTCGATGGAGGGTCAGAAGTCAACGTACTACCTGAAGACACATGGAAGAATCTCAGGAAGTCGACACTCTAGCCACAAACATTCCAACTCGTGGGTGTCGATCAGCACAGCATCAAACGGTTGGGAACATTGATGGTGCAGAAGGTGATGATCGGGACACAGCCTTTCCTACTAAACTTCATAGTCATCCCACTACAAAGGAAGGTCTATGATGCGTTGCTCGGAAGACGATGGTTGGTGGCAGCTAGAGCAAATCACAATAGGAAAAGAAATACATCCATAGAGAGCAACGGGAGGAAGTACATAATTGACTTAAGGAATCAAGCAATTAGTGAAGAATTGGCATCGTTAGATTCGGAATTGAAGAGAGGAGGAATGGAGGAAGGAGGAACCATAGAGCCAAATGATGAAGGCATTCTAGACCTCCATGGATGCTCGAAGGATGAGACAAATTGATTGTATGGACTGTTCCACTGGCAAATGGACAATTATGAAGTTTTCCAACAAGATTGCAACATGCTACAAGTCAAAGATGAAGGGACTGGAGAAGAAGAAGCGTCAACAAGCCAAACGTTCCATCTAAAGTATGGAGAATATAAAGGAGTGGCCAGACTAGATGACACACCAGCACATCACTTCAAAGGAGATAAAGCGATCAAGTACAAGGAACCGAACATTAAGAAGGTCAACCTCAGGGAAGAAGACAATCCTCGTATGATCCTAGTGGGAGATGACTGGAACCCCATACTAAAAGCAACCGCATTGAAGATTTTCATGGAGTACAAGGATGCCTTCGCATGGATGTATAAGGACTTGAAGGGCGTACCTCCGTAGATGTGCATGTTGTACCCAAACCAAATTTTTTGCTTCATTAAGGCATTTTGCTTAAAATGGTCTAAACCTTGTTAGAATGATGTCAAAACATAGTTTTTGGGCAAATCAAGTATGGACTTTGAGTCAGTTTGATGTCGGGAAGATACTGGCAAAATTTGAGAAAAATTGAAAATTATGTTTTCAAGCACCCTTGTTTTCAGGTTGCAAAACCCTAAAAAATTGAAACTTGTCAGAATTGGCTGAAATTAATTTTGATTGGCTTATTTCACATTACGATCACAATGGTGAAGTCAGTTTCAATTAAAAGTCAGTTTAAGCCTGGTGGGTAGTTTACACTTTTTCAGGAGAAAAGTTAGGACCTCTGAGGTCATCAATGGCAATTGGCCAATACCAAGTGTCAAAATCTAAGCCTAAAACTCAAAACAGAAGATTCTAAGAAGAAAAATGCTGAAAAAGATGCTTCACGACGAACGGGATTTTCAAATGGCAAAAATTGGAAAAAATCGACGGAGGGGATTTTCAAATGGTAAAAATTGGAAAAAATATTCTAGGTCTAGAAACATTTCACTTTGAAACGTGGGAGACACTTGCGCAATCAACGTGCAAATCAACTTTAGAGTGTTCGTACATGTGAAAATGGAGAAATATAGTCACACACATGCGTCAACAGCAGTAATGCTTCTACATGGTCAACTCAGCAGCCAACACAGTGTTCGCAGAATACAAAACGGAGGAAATTATCAAGTACAAAGAAAATCTGCGCCCCTGTAACTCCAGGGTGCCCTTCAATTTGGAGGCTCAGATTTAGTTGTTACTGGTTGCAAATACATTTATTCTCTTTGGGATTCAGTCAGTTTTCCAACAAGCTATCAAGCATGAAGAGCACAAAAGATTTACTGAGAGGGGGGGGTGAATCAGTAAATCAACACAAACTTTCAATTTTTAATCTTTTTAAACTTATCACAATCAACTTTTTGACATGAACCAATTTACACAAGTTGACACAACTTTATTGAACTGATTTTTACAAGGAAGTAGGCACCAACCTACTAGATTTACAAGATGAATGATTCAGTAGAATACAATCTACAAGGAACACCCAATCCTTTACAAATTTAGTAGGCACCTACCTACGAGGAGCACCAACCCCTAATGCAAGGCACCAAACCTTGACTTGATGGATGTAAGATGACTGCCTTCAATCAGATCTAAACTATCCCTATCCTCCAATCTGCTTTATGTGATGAAAGATATCACCCTAAGCCCACACAAGAAGATGGGACTCTTGACTGAACTGCTTATTCTCTACAACCACACTTCCATATTCAAAATGAATGTCAGTTATATATTTCATTCAAAGATGTCATCCTTTGAAGAAAGGGCACAACCTTTGTTAAATCTGCACCTCTTCATTTGTGTGTGCATTAGTCTTAATTTAACTTTTCCAGATTTTAAAACTTCTAACACATTTTTACTTTACTTATCTTGCAGCCGCACCTTTTCAGAAGTTAATTGAATAAAATGAGGGAACACGTCTCTTTGATAACCACGTCTCTTGGTAAAACACGTCCTACAGATTTGTGTTGATAGGCGCGTCTCTTCAAATCAGCCGCATCTGCCCATGAAGAGAAAGACGTAGAAACCCGTCTCACGTCCTACAGATTTGTGTTGATAGGCGCGTCTCTTCAAATCAGCCGCATCTACCCATGAAGAGAAAGACGTAGAAACCCGTCTTTTCAGATTAATGCTAATCGCCTTTGCAATACATAATTTAGTATCTTTTAATCATGTCTCAACAGATATATTTCGAATCTTCCTTTCGAAACAAGACTCCACGGAATTATTTCATGTGTTTAGTTAACACGCACTTTGCATTGATCTTTTAATCGAGTCTCTTAACTTTTAATGACATCCTTTCAAAACTTCTTTTAGATTAACTCGTGTTTAGCAAATCTTCACTTCGTGCCTTTTCAGATTTGACTAAATCATGCTTAGCAAATTCTCATTAATTCATGCCTCTGTAGATTTGTAAAACGTGACAAATAAATTCTGAGTGATCTGATTGCTTATGCCTTTGCAGAACACCAATTTATTTGATCTTCAACTTCGATCTGATCTTTTTATTAATAGATCTTCAGCAGGTTTGACTATAAATTCTGAGTGATCTGATTACAGATGTTAGGCAGAGTACGCAACATGCCATATGTGTATGATCTTATTACATGCTAAGTGCTTCCCATTTGACATCAATGACAAAATTACTAACAAAGCGAGTCCATCCGACTTGTGGAACTTCGGCAATCGAAGGCGGAAGCACAAGTTACGGAGAATTTACACATCACAAAGATGGTCAAATTTGCAATTTATGCGCCCCTATAGCCCAAGGGCGCCCTTGAATTAGACATGTCAAATGAATGAATTTGCAGTTTCTGTTTCCAGGGGATCTCTTTTGATTCAGCCCAGCTACACGATGCATCCATTCGCAAGATCATCAGATGTGTTGAGTGATCATGTGTAGAAACCCCTGTTCTCACTTTCTCTGAAACTGTTTGTTTTTTTCTTGTTTTCGAACGTTTTTGGTTTTTTTGTGTTTTTGCATGAACAAATGAAAAATGCGATTTTGAAAGAAAATGATAAAAAAAATCTCTATCAAATACAATAAGGAGCAATCTAACATAAATAGACTCTGAAAACCATAGCTAATGATTGTATTATTTTTCCACAGCTATTACAATGATAAATCTCTGACATGCAGACAAGATAAGACAAAAATATCAGATTAAAACCTGATTTGCAGCCATCTATGAAAAGTCATGATATGGTACGGCCATCATAGAATCCCTCTTTCCCCTGCGCCAGATGATAGAAAATGGTGCCAGTGAGTTATGCACCCCTGTTGGAGAAGGCAGACTGCAAAAAGGGAAGGCGTATGACCCTGAGTGAAAAGTACGGCCTGTCCTAGATGGTACGGCCCTAGCAGCAACAAAAGTACGGCCCCAACAACAGTAAGAAATCCATACAGCCTCAGTAAGGATGCCAGATGAGAATGTAATGATAGGCGCCTCAAAATGATTCACTGTCTGATAACTGCCGGATCCAAACCCTGAAGATAAATCTCTGAATAAGTTCAATGATAACCTCTGAATGAAGCTACCTCTCTGATGAGCAATAAATCAGCTGATATTTCACAGCCTTTGAACTGCAACACTGAAGATGGTTCGTTCTCCAATGCAAAACGAAAACTGGAACCCTTGGCTCTGTTCTCAGAAGAAAGACTTAGCAAAAATTCGATTTTCAACATAATGAGCTCAATTCCCAATGAAACCCTTATATCCATCAAAAGTTCGACTTTTCTCAAAAAGGCATCATTTAAATAAATTTCGAACTTTTCTTTTAATTTTTCAATAGTCTCGAATGCACTTTTAATTATAAATTATAATTAAAAAGTGGCCCCTCTTCAATGTTGGTCGACCCCTTCAATAAATCACTTAAGTTATAATATTAAATAATATTATAACTTTATAATATAAGCTTCGAATAATTAATATTTAACTAGGCAATTAAAATATTAATATCTTCCTCAAAATACGTCCGATTAACGAACCGTCTGAAGCTGGAGAATAAGTGATTGATTTTGCACATGACCAAACCATACTGCTAAAAATAGCAGGGGTGCTCCGCTGAATGACCTTACTAAAAATAGCAAGTCAGGCAAATGGTGTCCAAATGACCCCGAACGAAAGCCAACTGGTAAAAACTGACGACCGAAGCCAAGCCAAGCTCCATCAAGACCCTCTATCCATCCTATCAGCCTATGAGGGTCGCATAATAGGCTAATCATAAGCTCTGAGAGATGTCAATTGGAAGGGGACATTACATCATGGCAATTGTTCCAACAAGCACGTAAAATGGAGGGAAAATAAAAGTGAAAATATCAAACTATACCTCTATAAGCCAGGGGCGCCTAGCCTTTTGGCCAACAAGATGAGGCTCTTAGCAGTCGTCGTATTCATGAGACCTATGTAGAATCCTCCTAGCTATTCAATGAATCCAATCGTCAACCCTCAGGGTTTGTCAAACGCCCGTGAGTGAAGAATCAGCAGAAAATACTGAAGAATGAAAACAAGCAGAAAAATGGCTAAGTATGGAATTTACATGCTCTCTTGGAAAAGATGCCCTTATACTGGAGGTCTTAGAAGCAATTTTCTCACTTCGTCACTTCCAGGAACATCTCTTCCAAGTTGTTCCAACTTCGTGATGAGATCAACGCCGCACGCATCGGAGCAATCCAGCTCCCGGTGGCAAGGGTCAAAGTACAGTGTTCAATTGAAAGTTGCAATTTGTAAAATCATTCTCAAGATTGTAATTGCGCCTCTGTAGGCCAAGGGCTCCCTTGCATTTGAGGGCCTTAAATTCACTTTCAGACGCTCCACATGCAGTCATTCTTGCGGAATTCTTCTAGCTATGCGATGAATCCAACATCTAGTCGATGGGAGTCATCATTCATCGGCAGTAGCAGATTAAAGCACTGAGAGGAAAATCAAGAAAATGACCAAGTCTGGTATCTTGTACATTCTTTTTGAAAAAGGCACCTTGGTTTTTGAGGCACCGGATGTGGTTTTTAGCACTTGCAACTCCCAACAGACGTTTCATCAGAGTTGTTCTAGCTACGCAGTGGATGTGTCAAGTCAGCTCCAGCATCAACCAAGCATCTGGAAATCAAAGTTCAATAGAGGTTGTGGTGACGTTTTCAAGCAACTACAAAATAGGAAGTTAGCTAAAAATCTCAAGTTTTGAAGAAGGGTGCATGGAAAGTCAAAGTTTGACTTTTTGGAATCAGCATTCATTTTCAAGCCAACCCAGAAAGGTGGAACTCAGTTAACTGAATAAAATAATATTAAAATCTTCAGTTTCATCTATCAAATTTTGCTTGCAAAAGGGCGAATTTGTTCAATATTTTAATATTGGCACCTATTTTGTAACTCAATGTCAAGTTTCGCATGTTGAGTTAAGTTGAAAATTAAAGAGGTGGCACCTATTTCTGACTCAAAGTCGGTCTTTGTTTAAACGAAATGAGGTCCAATCAAAAAATTTCGTTTTAAATTAAAGATTATCTCTTAAATATGACGCCTAAACCCCAAAATTCTTTAAATATTCAAAGAGGCGTCCATTTCTCTCACAACAGGTGGCAGCAAACGAGTTTTCAAATCAGCAATCAGCAATTGAAGGCACCATAAATATTATTTTCCAGATTTCCTTGTAGATACAAGTCCAGAACAATCATCAAACTTCAGACAAGCATGGTGATTTTTGCAGAAACAAAACCATAAAACTTCTATCTTTTGTCTTAAATTATTATATTCTTGTCTTAGGTTTTCTCTCGCATGTCCAAGAATTTGGCGACTTTTGACAATTTTGATCATATGGGTTTGTTCTGCACGGCTTTCTCTACAAAACCCATGTGTTAGAATTTTTCGGGAAAGATTGCCTCGTAGCTTCAATTCTCGAAGCTCTGCTTTTCTCGACTGAAATTCCTTTGCATGATAGAGTAAAAGTCAATATTTTTCAAAATGGAGGATCTAGGTTGGCTTACAATCATCTTCTGCACAAAACCCATGTTTCAGTTTTTCTCGGAAAAATTGCCCTCTGGAAACCTTAAAACCGCTACAGTTCTCAACTGAAAATTCTTTGCATGTCAACCTAAACGGTGTTTTTTCCCAATTCTAATGTTGTGGGTTGTCTTAGAATCACTTTCTGCACAAAACCCATGTCTCGGAATTTTCATGGAAATTGCCCCTGGACAGGCTATTTTTAGCCTCACCAAGAGACGTTTTAGCTTTCCAGAGAAAGTTGTTATAACATAGCCATGTTTACAGTCAACAAGCGAGTTTTTCAAAATGCAGTACACACAGATCGAATTCAAGACTAAGTGAGTCTTAATTCATGACTTCATCAATACAGTTGACACAGATTTGCATAAGGAGCTTCCAGAGGCTATCTTGGATCTGATTAAAATAAATTAAGTAATACTTCAAAACATTGAAGAATCTGGGTTGCTAGAGGCGGCTTCACTCCATATTTCAGTTCAATGCATAGAATTTGTGATATCTTGTGTCAAGCATTACAATTATACTACCCGAGAAATTCAATCAGCAAATGGACGGGTGATTTGCAGTCTCAAGCCTCAAGACATTGAGAGGTGTTTTGGTATTCCTCAACATCCAAACAGTTTGGTCATTACCATGGATTAGTGTGAAAAAGCATTCAACACTAATAAGGACATGTGTCAGAGCAAAATGGCAACAAGGTGGTTAAAATAGAAGAAAGTGAAATTGCCAAACAATGTGGGTCGCGAAGAGTTCAAAGATGAGTACGTGATTTTGATCACTCTTCCTAATCGTGTTTTCGGTCACGTAGATGCTCACAAATTTCAGCCTTGGATGTACTACATCATCGCTCAAATTATTTCCAAGCAAGAGCATTATGACTGGGCCTCTTTGATCAGCGATGTTCTCCACAAGCAGATTACTGGTTTCCTAGTTGCCCACCAATTTCATATGTGTTCGTATCTCGTATACCTGATTGCTTACCAGGGTCAATTTAGAGGGTTGAACACAGTGGGGATTCTCAGTGTACAGAAGGTTCATCAATACTATGACCAGCTTGAGTTCACAAAGTCCAAGCGACATTTCAAGCATGTGCAGGAAGCATTCTTAATGTACACAGTGAGGAACCTAGACCGGGAATTGCATGTTCATATCTCAACAGTTGCCAGAGCAACAATGATAGAATTGGCAGACCGGTTCATTCAGTTCCCTACCTACACCTACATCCACATCTACAGATATACAGGAAATCCAACCATGCGACCTCATTATCCTTCAAATAAGACGGTTTTCATGGAATTTCTGAGGCAATTACACGATGTTCATTCACGTCTGCGCTGCAAGCGCAAGCTAGCTGCCAATTTTCCGTTGCAAATGGGAATCTATAGGTGTAAGACAGCAGTTGATGCCAAGGTTGTAGGTCATGAGTTAGAGAAACTTAATCTTAAGTACCATGTTGATGCATGCTCATATGACCCTTGGGGTTATTATTCAGCACGCCTTGGCGGTCGCTATTACCACAAGCCTTCTATGGAGGATTACTGGGTCAACTGCGAGGACGAGTTCGAGGTGCGCCGGCACAGCTACAGCAGGTTCACCCTCTCACAGATTTTTGTCTTCATGTCAAAGGATGTGGGAGGATTGTCAAATGATGATGGGGATACATTTCCTCAATTTTTCAAAGAACAAGTTGATACATAGCCACTTCTAGCTGTCGATTGGTTTGCCAAGGAATACTCATCTGTCAAAGAAAGATCAAGTAGTCATTCAAAACAATATACTCTACTTGGAAAGCAAGAAGGCAAGGAGGGCAGTCATGCCAAGTACAGAGCCGCCACCAGTGGAATCTTCACTGCCATCCTCCTCAAAACCAAAAAAAAAGAAAAGGAGTAATCCTCCTAAAAGAAACAAAGTGTCTAACAATTCAAAAGGAAAGGCACTTGTTACAAAAACACATGTGGAGATAGCTACAAATACAGTTCAGAGCATGCCAAAGCTAGAGGAACAGCCTCCTTTTCCATCACCAACACCACAGCAGTCTCCAATTCCGATTCACATTGATTTGGAACTAGACTCGCCACTGCATAGCAATGCCTCTACACATTCCCGCTCATCAGGACTTCCTATGACTAGCACCAACCATTCCAGTGAGATTAGTCAAGACTCATCTTGGCTTGAGAATCAGCTAGGTAGGAAGAGGAGGCAGCCATCCTACAAACTTGACTTCTCAGATTTCGATCATGTCTACCAGGACACACCAGATAAGAGAATAAAGAAGCAAGTTCATATAGAGAGGAACGCTGACAAGGAGATCATAATAGAGACTGCTGCACCTCTAGAGGACAAAAACTTGAACGAGGTAGAAGTTGAAGACTTCGACGTGATAAAGGTCAACCTTGGTAGAAGCACACGTCAAGCAGAGGTTGATTTCCTTCAGGTTGCAATGGATAGCATAAAGGATAGAGTAATAAAAGACGGGGAAGACAAGGCAACCCTCAAGTTTGAAATCCAACAGCTTCGCCAGTATATCTCTAACCTCGTGCATAGAACTAAAAATGTCACTGCCTTGCTCCCACAGATGCTAGAGGTACCAGCAAAGCAGAATCAGCTTAATCAACTGGTTGTATACAGGAAGCACCTGATAGACTGGGAAGAAGAGTTCGTCACAAGGGGCCGCTTCGTACTCACAGAGTTATATCAATTGAGGTACAACGCCTGCAAACTCCGTCTGCAAATTCAGGACTCAGAGCGAGACTTGGCAATTGACAAACCCAGAGATGAAATCATGATCTCTCATCTGAGGACAACATATGACTCAGTCACCGACGAAGAAGATAAAGAAGCTATTTTTACTTGGAGGACACAATTTATCTTCAAGGCAAAAATACAGGAGATAATGGCTTTAGAGTTGGCCGAGAGCAGAGAACACGTGACTAGTGCACTTCAATATGTGAGAACTTTCGTGTCCCAAGTTCCTTGCTAATATCTATGTGAGGGTGGTGAGTACGTCGAGCTTGTTGATGTTCAACTAGAGTTGTAGGTGCTCATCCATGGTATTTTTAGTGGAGATTTCGTTGGCTGTAAGTTAGATCAACTTACAGTCATGTCAGCATTATTTGATGAGGCGGTTAAGAGTAGAGTACTTCAGAGTCAGATCACAGGCGGTGAGGAAATGTTGTGAGACACAATGTCCTACCGAGAAGTATCAATGCCCTAGATGGTGATGCAGTCAACAACCTCGTGGAGGGGTTACTTGCTCAAGATCGCGGCCAGTGAACTCCAAATCAAGACATCCCACCTTTTCAGGATAGACATCAAACACAACAGTTAACTCGATGCTTCTTTCCGAGTTAACTCATTCCACATTTCATGCTATGTCTATCTTGGAATCCTCAATATACAATTTGAGTTCTCTTTTAGTTTTAATTTCAATAAGGAAGTGCATGTTGCACATGTCCATTTAGTTTAGTCTTGTTTCAATTAACTGATGGTAGTTTTCCAGTTAACTGTATAGTTTCATTTATTTAGGTTTAGCAATAAGATCTTGCATGCTTGCAAGACTGTAGTTGACTCAAGGTGATTTTAGGGTTCCCTACACCTTTGATGTCTATAAATAAGAGCTCTTTCCTCATTTGTAATTAACTTTTCCACATGATAGTAATATATGCTAAGCCACCTTGCCTGAAATGTTGTTGTTATCTATCTGTTCATGAGCTTTTACTGTGATAATAAATGGCTGCACCACCTTGCCTAAATGTTATTATTATAGTATTTGTTCATCTTAGTTAAATATAGTTGCTAGTTTGATCGTTTATTGTATGCGTGTCTCGTCAATGCAATTTGTTGTCCTAGTTTGCTATCTTATGTTGTGATTAATAGTTGTTCTTTCAATCTACGCCTTGAATAGGGGTTCCTCCTCCTTGGAAATTTGGAAAGAAGAATTACCGTTTAAGTGTTGTTGCTAATAAGCTTGTTGCATATCTACACCTCAGATAGGGGTTCCTCCTCCTTGGAAATTTAGTAATTGAGTTTATCGTTTGATGTCGTGCCCAATAAACTTCATATCAGCCTATGCCTCGGATAGGGATCCCTCCTAGGAAATCCTACTGTAAAATTTATCGCATAAAACATTCCTGCTCCTAATTCCTCATGCTCTGTTTTTCTTCAGGGAATAGGATAGATTAAAAGCATTTAGTTTCATTGTAGTTAAGATCTACAAAACCAAAGAAAACCCTTAGCTACAACATTCTTGGTTTCCTTAATCTTGTGCCTCTTCTAGCTGAGTCAAAAGGATAGGATTTAGAATACTTTAATTTTTAACGCATATCAGCAAAAGAGGGAGCTTCCCCTCCTAATTTGAAGAGCAGTCATTACGCACTGTGCATAGTTGTTTGTACCAACTTGTACTCCAGAGGTGCTAATTGTTACGCCAACAATGCATACACAAAATCCCACTAGTACCAGGAGCATAGCCCATACGGAAGAGACCATACCGAATGAACAAGAACTACGTGGCGAAGCTACAACAAGAAATTGAAAAGATGCTCGAGGTTGGGATCATATTCAAGGTAGAAGTGAGCGACTGGGTGTCACCAATCGTGATATCACTGAAGAAAGAATTAGAGCAGATCCATATATGCGTAGACTTCTGAAGCCTCAACGCAGTGATGATAAAATATCCCTTCTCGATCCCATTCATCTATTCAATATTGGAGGAAGTAACGGGTCACGAGATTTACTCATTCCTCGATGGGTTTTCAAGGTACAATCAAATAAGCATAGCTGAAGAGGACAAACTTGAAACAATGTTCGTTGTTGAAGACGAAGTGTATGCATATAACTAGATGCCATTCAGTTTGTGCAACGCCCCAACAACATTCCAGAGGATAATCCTGCACATTTGATAAGATGTCTATGGGGAATTTCAAAGCATTCTTGGATGATTGGTCCATTTTTAGCAATGAACAAACACATTTGAAGGCCTTAAAAAATGCATGGAACATTGTAGAGCAGCTCGATTGGCACTCAACCCCAAGAAGTGTCAATTCATGGTACCCGAAGGGAAACTGCTCAACACATAGTCTGTAAGGCAAGACTGAAGATGGATCTAGACAAAATCCGGGTGATCGTACAAATGGAGACACCTCAGAACGTCACAGGATGTAGTATTCCCCCTTAATTTTTGTTTCCAGTTTTAACACAATAAAACCAGCACCAAACACTAATTAGCGTTAGCTCCAAATCAAAACCAGCTTGTAAACAACCGTCACCAAGAATGTTCACCAAGATCCCAGTGTGGGTGAGGCGATAGCATATGGTTTTGGGGATCGTTAGCAACTGGAAATGAATTACAAATCAACTGTAGGCGGTTGGCTGACCATGAATGAAAGTAAATATAATAGGCGGATAACTAACCATGAAATTCCGCACTAACACTTATTCAGTGGGGGGAATATTTTCCACTCTACCACTTATTTCGTGGGGGGAAATTAACAAGAATGAAAGAAAGATTATTTAACTCAACCGCTTCTTCGTGGGAGTGTATACAAACATACAATTTGCAGCAATAATAAAAACAGCTGATAGTACTACTAACTAGCTTTACAAATATTGAGTTTCCGCTGCAAACATTAAAAGATATGCTTCCAAAATCATCCAATGGTTAGAGTAATGAACCTCTAACATTTACAATACAAAAATGATATGAAATTTAAGCTAAACCAGCAATATGCTGATAATCGCTAAGTCTGATTAGAAACAATATGAACAGAAAATCAGACCAGCAACATTGAAACCACTAAAATGAATGTATCTTCTTCGATACAGCGCGGATTGCCCTCAAACCACAGCCAATCAATAACTAAGAGCAAGGCGTCCAACTTCCAACCAAAAATTATGCCAGAACAGCAAACTATAGAAAGGCACAAATCCCAATGTAGTCACCATAAGATGGTACAGCATCCAAGAAGGGTCGACCTTCTCTTAAAATTCAGAAACTCGGCAATAAATTCTGATAATTTGCACAACTAGGCGCCCTCCACAATAGAACAGCATGAGCTAATACCCAGAATGAGAATAAATTCAATGGCGAAGCTACCAGCAGAAAACCACTTCAGCCATGATGTCCAGCAGCAATGATAAACAGATTATACAGCAGCAACCTGCTTATAAACTTCAGAAATTATGCCCAATCGGCACTTCTACGTGAAGCACAATCTCAATCAACCACCTGGGAAGCCATAGTTTCAGGCCCACATGATGGTACATTTGCTAAGCTTCCCCTTAGCCAGGTTCTGGATTCAGTCCAGCAACATAACTTTACCAAAATAATCAAGCATAAGAAAACATTGAGCAAGGCATCAATATATAAGCTTCAATTGAGGAGATGAATCAACTATAACTCCAAGAAGTCAAACCATTCATCTTCCAAGAGGGACGCCACCTTCAAAAGCGTTTAAAAATTAAATAAAACTCTTCATAGCCTTAAGTCATCCCACCTTTTTTAAGAGATATTTAAATGTTCATAAAACATTCTTCAAAATATTAAATGCTCAAGTCGAACCCTTTATGTCCCCTCTTTAAAACAACTTGAAGTCATCAAGCCTAAGCATGGGGTACAACTTCAAAACATAAAATTGACTAAGTATGAAACTTAGACCAAGGAGATAACCAAAACCAACGCCAAAACTGAAACTAATAAATTGCCAAGAATAGTATGATGACCTGAACTAAATTGCTGAAGATGCCACTGCCAAAATTAGACTTACTAAAAATAGCCAATGCCAAAAATAGTAAGTTCACTTCAAAACCAACAAAAAGCTGAACTGAGCTGAAAACATGACTTACTATAAATAGTAAATCTCTAGGAAAGTTGCAAGGATGACACTACCATAAATAGAACTTACCAAAAATAGCAACTGCTATAAATAGTAAGTGTTCCCAAACGCCTTTTGAGCACAAACCGGGCAGTCGTCATGACTTACTAAAAATAGTAAGTGTCTGAAAAGGTCGTCAAATGAAGATGCATGTTACACCATTCTAAAGCTCTCTGAAAACCCAAAAAAACCCAGAAACCTTTCTCGCATGCAAGGTATCTGCCAAAACTGCATGTCATCTTCTCAACATGCATGTCACCACATCCTAAAGCTCTCTAAAAACCTAGAAAGCTCCACTAGACATGCATCAAAAACTCACACATGCAAACCTTCAAAATTGCATCTGAAAGTGGAAACCCTAATTTCCATTTATGCCTAGCCTACGAGTTTCCAGAAATAGGCTAAATCCAACTGAACAGCGTAGGGCTAAATTGAGGACATTACACGAGAGTGAAGTCATTCCTCGGTCACGTCGGATATTATAGAAGGTTTATAAAGAACTTTGCCCAAATCTCATACCCATTGGACATACTTACAAAGAAAGGGCAACCATTCAAGTGGACTGAAGCACAGGAAGCAGCCTTCAAGGAATTAAAGGTACGGTTGATCAGTTCACCAATCTTGGTGTACACGAGTTGGAGCAAAGAGTTTCACATGCACGTGGATGCTTTGAACATTGCAATCAGAGCAGCATTGGCACAAGTGGGCATTCAAAGATTGGACCATTTGGTGTACTTTTCCAACTGACTACTGTCCAGAGCGGAGAAAAACTATAGTACGATAGAAAGGGAAGCCTAGGAATGGTGTACGTCATACTGAAGTTCAAGCACTACTTACTGGCAACCCCCTTCATATTTTATGTGGACCATCAAGCACTGATGTACTTGGTGAACAAGCCAATCATTCAAGGGAGGGTAAGCCAATGGTTGCTACTCTTGCAAGAGTTTACATTCACCATCACTGTACGACCGGGAAAGAGTCATGTCATCGCGGACCAACTGTCAAGAGTACGGTCTGACGAACCACCCAATGGCGTAAATGAAGACTTTCTTGATGCACATCTATTTCAAATAGTGGCACTACTCCCGTGGTATGAGAAAATTGGGGAGTACCTATCAACATTGTCGTTCTCGAAGGACATGCCACCGACAGAACGGTGAAAATTGGTACTAAAGAGCAAGACCTTCCAGCTCATCAATGGGTTGGCATACAAGATGGGACCCGATCAGTACTCCGACGATGCGTCATGGAGGAAGAGATCCCAGGAGTGTTGAAGGAAGCACACGAGAGACTAGTCAGAGGACACATGGGGCCCGACACCACAGCAAGAAAGGTTCTATTGCCAGGCCTCTGGTGGCCGACCGTTGACACTGATGTGCGGGAATGGGTGGTAAGGTGCAACACATGCTAGAGGGTTAGTAAACCTTTAAAGAGGGACTTCATGCCACTATTTCCGTCACAAACTCAAGAGCTATTTGAACTGTGGGGACTTGATTTCATCGGGCCACTGAAGGTCAGTCAACTGCACAGATGCAAATACATAGTCGTCGCCACGAAGTACCTAACAAAGTGGGCAGAGGCCAAAGCACTACTAGACAATACTGCAATAAGTACAGCAAGGTTCATATATGAGCAAATCGTTATGAGGTACGAAATACCAATTCAGATTACAAGTGACAGGGGAGGTCACTTCGTGAATCACGTCATTTGACTAATGACAACAGAGTTCAAGATTATACATGACCTCTTGAGCCCATACTACCCAAGAGCGAACGACCAAGCAGAGTCAACCAACAAAGTGTGGGTATCGGTCATCCATAAATCTTGTGGCATTGAAGAGGCAAACTGGAAGGAAAGACTACTAGTCATACTATGGGCATACCGTACGACATACAAGGTAACAACTAGCCACACACCCTTCTGGTAGTGTAGGTTTTTAATATTTTCCCTACACATTATTAAGCATACCTTAGGTTATAGGAGATGTGGTTCATGTGAGGACACGTGGCATAATCCATCGATTACATGTGTTGCTCCCACTCACACTTGGGTGGTTGAGTTTCACACCCTCTTTTGGCCTTATATGCCACCTCACAAAACCACTCATCTGTCTCTTTTTGAGTAGGTTATGCCACCTATTTGGCATTTTCCAAGTAGGCATAACTCCCACCTAATTTGGTTATTTGGGAGTTATTACCCCTCTTGGAATTATTTGCCCATATTCTACTATATATTCTGCACTCACCTCTCCCTCTTATCTAGTTCAGATCTAGCTCCTATCTAGTCTAGATGAGTTCATATTAACTCAATCAATTCAAGGGAGAGTTGAGGCATATTGTATCATTTAGTGTGTGATAATAACATCATTTTGTTATTGCACTATATTCCTGCATTTTATCTCTTGCTGCTCTCGTGTGGAAGGTTTATCTTGGTTTTGCAGGTGATCCTGGGTGCTCGAGTTCATCAACAACTCTTACATGGTATCAGAGCGTCAGATCTGCAAGCCCCTTCTCAAATTTGAGAGATTTGTGAGTTTTTAATCAGTATTGCAGGTTGCAGCATGCCTTTACTTGTCTTAAGTAGCTGATTCTATTTTTCATGCTGTTTTTTTGGTTGTTGGGGTCGTTTTATGGTGCTAAAGGCGTTTTTTTTACACTAGATCCATATTTTCTGTATATTTTAAAGAAAATCCGCCATCTGGGTTTTGTTCATAGCAGAAAAAAATCATCTGGGTCATTGCTAGTTTCTGCATACAGGTTGTATATTTTGCAGAAATTAAATCGGAACATTTCAGCAGACCCCCTCTCCAATTGCATTTTTGATTTTGCAGTCAATCTTTGGAGGGCCATAATTCAGTCATACGAGCTCTTTTTTCAGAGAAATTTTTTTTGATTTGGGTTAGAATTTCGCAGGATTTGCAGTGGTATGATCCGTTTTTGCTCAAGTGATCTGAATTTTCCAGAAAATCAGTTTTATCAGCAGATCTGAAGGACAGTTCTCGTTTTTGGAACTTCAAATGGCTATAACTTTCACATATGACCTCGGATCGAGGTGATTCTTTTTTTGAAAGTTGATAGTTTTTTGAGAACTATACATTGGTACTATTTTGAGGTTCTAATTTTGAGATTTAATTATACTTTCAGTATTTGAGTCCATTTTGGACACTTGAAAAACTCTGGAAAACAACTCCAGCATTGTAAATGCACTAATTTATAAAGTGCCAAATTATTTTTTGTTGGGGGGGGATTCTTTATTGAGTGAAAAAGGGGGGTGTCTATGTGTGTTCTTCTTGCATTTTTTCTCTCACATTGCTACAACAATCTAAAATGGATAAATCGGTTCCTCTACTCACACCATACAATTACTTTGAGTGGAAAAATGAAATGGAAATTCACTTAAGGAAGTTAAAATTGTATAGAATAACAATGGGTATTGATAAGGAACCTACAGAAGATGAAGATAAGCCTAAATGGTTCAATAAGTGTGATGAAGCTTTTGGCACCTTATGCATGGCTGTATCTCCTGATCTACGCTTTCATATTATGTCTGCAAAATCACCAAATGAAGTGTGGAATACTTTGAATACTCTCTTTGGTAAACAAGATGATTTGAGAGCACATTCATTGGAGAACGAGCTCATAGGATTGAGCCCATGCAATTTTGACACCATTCAGGATTTCTTTACTAAATTGAATGCCATAAGATTGCAGCTAGAGCAATGTGGAGTTAAAAAGGATGACTCACAACTGATTTTGAGTATTCTTTCAAAACTTGGTCCTGATTATGCAGTGTTTGTTTCTACATTTCATGCAATGAAAAGAGCCTTAGGAAAAGGATTTACTATGCCTTCTCTAAGTGAGTTTGCAACTGATCTCACAAAGGAGCAAGATAAATTGATTCAAATGGGCATTATTAAATCTTCCAAATCTCAAGCCTTGACTGCAAAACAAGGCACTAATAAGCAAAACAAGAAACAACAGAATCAAGGTGATAGAAAGAAAGATTTAGATAAATATTCATCTACTTCTAAAGTAGACTCTAAATTCTCTTCAAAAGAGGATTCATCTAAGAAGGAGAAGCTCACTTGTGCATATTGCAAGAAATCTAGGCATGATGAACATCAATGTTACTTAAAACAAATTGATGAGTTGAAGAATCTTTTAGCAAAGAACAACATCAATTTGCCTTCTCGAATGGTTGATTCAGCTTCTTCTTCTAATTCCAAAAATTCAGAATTTGATAAGGAAAAGGGCCATACTACAGGGGCAGGTAAATCAAAAGGTAAAGCTCTTTGTGCTTCTATAGGTCTTGGATCAAGGAGATGGCTCCTAGATTCTGGAGCGTCTCATCATATGGCTTCTACACAGTCTATGTTCTCTTCTTTTGAGCCTTGTGCTATGCCACCTATTATGATGGGAAATAATACATACATGGATGTAATTGGGAAAGGATCTGTTGATATTGGAGATGGTACTTTCAATGATGTTTTGTGTGTACCTCATCTTTCAAACAATCTTCTTTCCATCTATCAAATCACTCATGGTGGAACAGGGAAGACTGTTGAATTCACACCTGATTTAGTTATCATCAGAGACTTGGAGAGCAGAGAGATAATTGCTACTGGGGTGGTTGATCATGCATCTCGATTGTATACTTTTTCAGACTTTGCACCTAATGATGGTTCTAATCCTTTGGTTATTGATCACACTCCTAGTGTGAGCTTTGATTTTGAGGAGAACTTTGGCTACTTGAACTTGGGTATTCTCACATGTGATCCAGTTCTTGAGCCTTGTATTCCTTCTCCTCCATTTACTATTGCATATGAAGATACTTGCATTGCTACATTCATGGCTTCTTGTGATTCAGTGCAGCAAGATACACATTGTCTTCCAGATATAGCTACTTCAGATGACTACTTGACAGACATTGCAGGTTTGTTCATAGAGTCTCATATTTCAGACTTGGGAGACACAATTCATGACATTCATCTTCTCTTTGATGAAGTTGATTCTTCTTCAGTTGTGGAGGAACCTTTGGATCTTCTTGTTCAATCTTCACATGATCATTCCTCACAGTTTGACATGATTGTGGATACTTTTGAGCAGCATTTGGAGGAGGCATCTTTGTCTTCAGAGAAGATAGTTGAGTCTTTGGATCTTGTTCTACATACATTTCTACTAGGTTCTGGATTTTCATCTTCATCAGTGTGGCCTAGAACACTTGATTTGATGGTGACATCTTTCGACATCAACATGGAGACACCTGAGCAGAGTTCAGAGACTTCATACATTTTGAGCTTTCTTCCCTCATATTCCTTTCAGGAATGGGAAGACATTCTTCATACACCTTTGGTTTTGTTTCTTCCTAAGGGGAGGAACATTGTTCGACGATCATGGACCATGTTCTACATTCAGCTTCGAGCTTCAACCATTGGCATAGTTGACTACTTTGGGGAAGGCTACATGGTCTTTCCTATCCTTTCTATTTTGGAGGGGACTTCTTCCTTGCATGGGATTCTTCTTGTGTTGGGAAACTTGTTTTCTTTTCTCTCTTTTGGGAGGAGTTTTGTCCCACTGGGTTTTCTCCTTTACTCCATTTGTGAGAGAGTATTTTGTACATGGGTACCTAACATGGCCTAGTAGCCGGGACCCATATTTGCATCTTTGCATTCTTTCATCCTTTCACCCACCTAAGCTATGCTTAAGGGGGGGTGTTAGTGTAGGTTTTTTAATATTATTTTTCCTACACATTATTAAGCATACCTTAGGTTATAGGAGATGTGGTTCATGTGAGGACACGTGGCATAATCCATCGATTACATGTGTTGCTCCCACTCACACTTGGGTGGTTGAGTTTCACACTCTCTTTTGGCCTTATATGCCACCTCACAAAACCACTCATCTGTCTCTTTTTGAGTAGGTTATGCCACCTATTTGGCATTTTCCAAGTAGGCATAACTCCCACCTAATTTGGTTATTTGGGAGTTATTACCCCTCTTGGAATTATTTGCCCATATTCTACTATATATTCTGCACTCACCTCTCCCTCCTATCTAGTTCTAGGTCTAGTCAAATCTAGTCCAGATGAGTTCATATTAACTCAATCAATTCAAGGGAGAGTTGAGGCATATTGTATCATTTAGTGTGTGATAATAACATCATTTTGTTATTGCACTATATTCCTGCATTTTATCTCTTGCTGCTCTCGTGTGGAAGGTTTATCTTGGTTTTGCGTGATCCGGTGCCGAGTTCATCAACAACTCTTACACTTCCAACTCACGTACAGTCAAGAAGTTGTAGTACCGGTAGAGTACATGGTGCCCAACTCATAGATTGCAGTAGAAAACAGATTGGGTGATACGGAGAGCTTGAAGGAGAGATTGTTCTAGTTGAATAAGTTGGACGAATGACTAGTACTAGCTTAGTGGGTGACGGAGGTGCTGCAAAAACAGTGGAAGTTTAGGCACGACAAATATCTCCAGCGAGCAAACTTCCAATCGGGATAGTTAGTTTTGAAGTATAACGGTCGTAACGAACTAAAACCAAGAAAGTTTAAAATAAGGTGGTTGGGGCCATTCTGAATTCACGAAGTTGGAGAAAATGGAGTAGTCAAATTAGAAAGACTAGACAGCACTATATTGAAGGATCTTGTCAACGGATCGAAGCTAAAAATCTACGAGAGAAGAGAACCCGTGAAGATCAATATGCTCGGATACGCCACCAGAGAACATTGGCCTATGCAGAGCGAAGAAGCCATTGGAGAACAAGACTAGGACTTAGGCGGCAGCGAGTATGTTGCAAAGGAAGGCTAGGCCGCATCAGGCAAGGACAAGTTCATTGAGGAAAGGCTAGCAAAGAGTTGAAGGTATTGCAGTACCCTAGGTGATTAAGCATCTCATGAATGCGATGTTCGGAACACCTACCCTTTGGTGATGGATAGGGGGACACTAGAGTTACCAAGCCCCATATGAAGGTATAAGGAGGGGGTACTTAGCCAAGGAACTAGACGAAGAAGCCCAGAAAGAATAGGAAGAGCAAGTCGCAAAGGAACAAAGGGAACGAGAGCAAGACGGAAGCAACGAAGAAGAGTGGTTGGATGACGAGGAGTGAAATGCGTACATAGAAAAGGTGGGATTGTGCCTGAAAACAGTTATAATGACGGAAGATACCTTCATCTCACATGTTGATGGATATACAGAAGATTTACTCAAGTACATGAGAACAAACAGACAGAAGACGCTGAGGGTAGGAAAGGTGGTGACAACAGATGGGCTATGGAGGGTCGTACCGAATCCAACTAGGCCACCGACAGTGGACGAGGAGGACGTGACATGGTACCACTAGTACGGTGGGCGATATGTCGACGGCAATTTCAAAGGTATAGGCCCCGCACCCCTACTTGATAAATGGTTTGATTTAACATACATGGGTACTTGTTGTGAAGAGAAGTGCTATAAAAGGCCTCCCTATACATGTAAATGGCACTATGATTCAGAATTAAGGGTTAGAAAAGGCGACGAAGTCAGAGGGACGAAGAGGAAATATGGAGAGAGAGAAAATGATAAAAATCAAAAAAACAAAATTGAAGAGAGAGGAGAGAGAAAATGACAATTGAATTGGCAAAGGCAAGCGGAAAAATTCAGACAGGTTCAGGGAATGAAAATATGGAGAAAAACAGAAAAAATACAAAAAAGGAGAGAAGAAATTAAAAGACAAGGAAAAAATAAAAAATCAACGAAGGTAGAAGTATTAAAAAATAAAGTGGGGAGTATTAAAATGAAAATATTAAAATCCATGTATTAACCAAAAAGGAGGTCGTACAGCCATATAAGCAACTCAAGGAAGCAACCAAAGGAAGTAAATCTTGGTGAAAAATTAAATTAAGAAGAGCTATCAAATTAAAGGCACTAAAGGTTGTACGACCAAGAAAGGGAAAGAAGGGTCAACAAAAGCAAGGAAAAGGCAATAGAGTACGCCAAGTGGAAACCAAGTCAGCCAAAGCAAAATCGTACGGAGTGGCCCACAAGAAGAATTACACGAATGGGAAGGAGGCTATATGGAGGAGAAGAAAGGGACTTGTACGCCAATGAAGCAAGCATCGTACGACGTGACAGAAACATAATAGGTCGAGTGAAGCAACGAAGTGTGTACAAAAGCAAAGTCAAGAGACCTCAAGCAAATCGTCCAAGAGAAAGCTCGTACGGATTGAAGAGCATAGGAAAAGGAGCCGTACGATTCCAGGAACACATTGTCGTACAACTTGATCAGGAGTTGGCCATAGAAATTGTCGTACAAAGGAAGAACATGCCAATCCTATGAAGGAGCAAAGGAGTAACCATACGGGTTGGCAAGGGTTTCATTGTGCGGGGAATTACCAAACAAAGCAGCATCGTACGGTTGAGGAGGGGTTCGTATCACCAAAAGAGCCAAAACGACACAACAAGGAAACACAAGCAGCAAGAGACTCAGTTCCTCGTACAGGAAGAGGAGTTCGTACGGAAAGAAAGAAATTACATGGTACAGCAAAGGGGCCTTGGCAAGAAGTCGACATCATATGGAAAATTTAGCAAACTTGGTACAGTTTATCAAAGCAATATATCATTAAGCCCGTACAACGAAGAACTGCACGGAAAAATCAAGCCACAACCATACAAGCCAATCCAATTCCAAAAAGTGACAGTTACAGTAATCGTTTCCTGCCAAGAATTAATTGTCATCCAAGAAGAAACATACTTGATTTGCATTGGAGTCATTGCCAAGAAAACAACAATATGAACAAAGGAAAAAAGATAGTGCAGTACAGGTCGAAAGTTGCATCGATGAAGAAGAAAAAAATGAACAATGATACAGGAGTGGATGCCATGACTTGGGAGATCTTGACTGGTAACGAATGTAAGCAGTGATGGAGGAACGCACCCAACAATCATGTCCTCAAAATTGCGCTCAGGCACACACAGGTAGACAATACGGTTTTACTACCATTCTTCAATGCTCGGGATTTGGAGCCCTATTTGAAGGCGATGGTGGAGAACTACTGTTGGCACTCACATAGGTCCATACTGGATTATAGGGGGTGTGCAGTGACCATATCCTTCTGGCCGCAAGATTTTGAGAGAGTACTTGGCATTCCAACAACGGGAGCGGGGATCAATAAGCCTGGTAAGATGACGCAACAACACAAGGAGGCCCTCGTGAAAAGAGTTTGCTAAAGTGACTTGACCGGCCAAGAAAAGGATAGTATCTGGAATGCGGGCAATAGGAGGTTGCGCAAGAATTACCTAGCAACGCTAGAATGGAAGTGCTACTAGATTTATTGAAGTGTAGGTTGACAGCGACTAGCTGAGCGTCGAACATAGCTATTTGGATGGTGGATTATATGGTAGGCCTCAACATGGGGAAGGTTTACAACTGGGCACGGCTGCTCTCAAAGTGGATGAGAGAGTTCCTAGCACAAAGGCACAAAGCCTTCTACATGACTCAGCAAGCAATTGCCCTGTTCCTCGACATTGTCCACACACAGGTTCCAATGGACAAATGGGGAAGACTCTAGCCACTGACACATTTGGATCCAAGGTTGCTAACGGCATTCTACTGGATAGAGTTGGTGCTTAAGCAAGTTGGCGAAGACTCTGCATGGCTGAGAAGGAAAAAAAAGGAAAGAGAGGCGTTGGTGGAAAAGGAAGTATCAGCTGATAGTGGGGAAGAGGACGAAGAAGAACCAATTGACTTATCTTCTTCCACATCGACCACTAGTTCGTCGATGGACAAATAAGTTTCGTTGGTAGCTGATGAGACTATACCAAAGACGAAGGTAGAGGAGGTACCCACACCACCAAAATTGGCACCGCCAGTTGCCACACTGCCAAGGTTGGCACCGCCAAGTTCAAAACTGCCAGAGTTGGTGCCGCCAATTGCAATGGCACTAGCCACACTACCAGGCATGCCAATGTTGATACCGCCAACCACATCCTCAGTGCCAACCTCGGCAACAAGGCCAACCACTAGGCCAATGACCACATGGGGAATGATTGCAACACAGGCGCTAGTCACAATCACGGCCGAATTGCCAGCTTCCTTTGTTGCACCCCTAGGAGTGCTAGGAAAGGCACCGATTGACAACTGGTTAGGGTCAGTTGGTATGACGCTTGAGGTCACGGAGTTGTGAAGCCCTTCAGAGATTTTGGCAAAGGGCCCAGACCAGGGAAGGCCATTCCTCAAGACATAGCAGATCTTTACCACCAAGGTGGCAGAAGAGTAGGAAGCACACCAAGAGACACCACCAGGCGCGACAGGAGAAGTTGAGCCAATAGTAGTCGTGCAAGAGAGTGGGGGACCGTCATGATGGAGATGGAGCCCCCCCACAGCAGTCGAGGGGTCATAGCCAACATCTGGCGAAGAGGATTGGTCTAGCGAGTCCAGAGGATTGGTTGTGGAGTTGTCACAGCCGGATCCATGGGATCCCTTGAGAACAATGCAATAGTATGTTGAGGAACTCCAACACATGGGACAGCTGATGGTGCAAGTGGGGGAGATCTCCAAGGAGCTCAAGGTTGACCGCTCTCCACTAGTAGCACAGGAGGTACAACGGATCTATGGATTTGTGCAGATGGGGTGTGAATCAAAGTTTGCCCATATCTTTATCAATCGAGGTTGGCCAGCAAAGGAGACTACAGCAATGCTCAAAGTTTGGTGTGCAACGATGGCAAGGAGGGATGCCCGAGTCCTGGAGGCCCTCTACAACATTGAGTTAGCCTTCCGAGATGTTTTTTATTCATTGACATGTCAAACAATGTCCACAGAAGTAGCAGTGGCAGGGAAGGTGGAGGCATTTTGGATGATGCAGAAGGTAAAAGAAGAGTCGATAGAAAGTATGCAAAATCTCCAAACACAACTAGCCGAGCAGACCCGACTTGAGGATGCCCGCGCATCAGCCTTGGAGGACAAAGTGACCGACGTAGAGGAGGCATGGCAGAAGGTACAAAAAATGGAGCAGCGGGTGAGGGAGTTGGAGGAACAGTTGGCGGTGAGGAGCACAGAGGCAGATCAGGCCAAGCGCCAATTGATGAAGGTGGCTCACATGGTCAAAGCGGCCAGGGAACGAGAGATAATGGTCAAACACCAACTTCACATATGTATAGAGGAGATGAAGCAATTGAGGGAGTTGCGATCTCCGACGACTAGCCGAACCTCATCAATTCATCCAAGGACGTCCTCATTTCCCCCTTCTTCTCAGTAGCATCTTTTGTGGTATCATTCCCCTTTTACTTGTCATGTTGTCTGGAAGATGACCTTTTTTGTGGTAGGGATGATGTAGACGGTCATAGTCATAGTCGAGTAGTAGTAGTCGACCGTAGTCGGCCGTAGTTAATTATGTTAATAAAACTATAGTTATAATGCAAATATTCCATGTAATAAATGTCACATGTGCTCAGGTAATGAAGTCTCGATTAGTGGTAGATGGGTTGTTATGAAGTGTCATGACAATTGGTTTCTCAACCATCGCCTATGACTATATGTACCGGAGTCTTTGTAATTGGGAATATCATTACGGTATTGTTGACAGCTATGCTATTGTAATGTTGGCATTCTACTATAAATGAATAAAAGCAAAAAATCCTTATTCCATGCATCATGTGTTCTTGAATATGAGGTGCGCATACATGTTTTGTGAATAACTTAGTTTACTCTTGTAGTACGTCATAACATCTCAATGAGTAAACAAATATATAAATATAAAGTGTGCATGTGTGTATATCCATATATGCGTGATTTTATACTGCCATCACTGAAATGCATCCCACCATCCCTTTCCATCCCTAAAACAAAAACACCATGGAACATAGACTTGACAAGTTGAATCCAAGACATTCCCATCCATTCTTGGGCTGCACACAGAAAGAGATAGATAGATAGCCTATGTCAGGATTGTATATCATCCCCATACTAATATTGGATACAGAAAAACAAATACTTGAGTAACGTAGCATATTCAGTAACATAGCATATAAATATATATAAAATATGTGACCATATTGTAAAATCTTCTACTTAAGGATAAATGTAGTGGTCTACAATCATTACATTACACCAGAAATATTTAAGCAGAAGATTGAACACATAATAGCAGGACATAACAAGCCCCCAAATTGCTTTTCTAGGAAGATGCTTGACCACTCACTGTCAAGAAGATGAATTACTTTAAGATATGCTCCACTAGCAAGTTGGCTGCTAACAATACAGCCTCCTGTCCTATGTACTTTTCTCTCAACTTATTGAATAAAACATTCGTAACTATCTTTCTTACCAGCATCTAATAAATGACTCAAAAAACAACTGAACACACTTTGAATACTATTGCAAATATTTTATCAATCACACACTGGTCATGTGCTTCACATAGATCTCTATGAAGCTAGTCCATAACCAGATACTACCTTAAAAGCAAGCAAATGCTTTAATTTCAAGTAAGTACATCCTTTTTGCAACCAAAATGCTGGCAGATGCAATTAAAGCTAAGTTAACCTCTACAAACAATCTGCTTTTTGATAGAACAACTGTTGTTTTGCTAGCGTAGAATTCATCTTACAAATGTACCATGAGCAGACAGACCCAAGCTATCTTCACACATGCAATTAGATCATCTGTTCTGCTAATGGGATCTATTTTAGTGTCTTATTTCTACCTGTATGCATTGAACTCTATGAAATACCAACCTTAGATTAATGTACTCTATTCCTAAGCTTGCCCATATCTTAGAATCTTTATCTCTACCAATCCTACCAATTTTCTATCCTAATTGTTAGATACAATACCAAATTGAACAGGGTGGATCTTGAAAGCAAAGCAGAATGTTCTGATAATTCAATCGTACTGTGGCTCACAAAAATGTTATCACTTGGAACACAATTAAAAAGCACGAATTCTGTAAATTTGCTTGCTTCTATTGTTCATATCCTGCTTTTGTGGCATCCTTTGATTTGTTACCACTGCTTCTATAGCAATGGATTTTGTGAAACAGGTTGAATGTTATTTATGTACAATCAAATAATATTATGGACTCAATTTTTCTGTTGAGGCATACAAAGGAATGCTGAATATCTATTATGAGCATAATAATTTCAATCGTCTTTCCTATAAAGCAACTCTGATACCTTTAGTCTCTGAAATACAGTGAGACACTTTGATTCATCTCCTACAGTTGTATATCCATTCATCATTGTATGATATAGATCCAATGGAGCCTCAATTCCATTTTCTTCCATTTCCCTGACCAGTGCCTCAGCTCTCTCCATATTACCAACTTTGCTGCACATGAATAAAAACACACAAGTACATTACTCTATTAGAAAACCTAATACTGCCTAGAAGCCCTATGAATCCAGATAACCTTGAACCCCATTTCCCTTGCTTAACCATAGTGTAAAGACTCCTAAAATTTGAAAATGGAAACAGAAGAGCAAAAACTCTATATCTGCATAGAGAGCAAATCAGTCACCTCTATACTGCAAATAAGACTTATCATAGTGGATGGTATGAAAAATTAAATGCTTCCTACTTGATCTTAAACAATGGTGCTTGCAACCTATCAAATGTTTCCATTGAAAGTCATTAAGGAAAGTAGCATAGAAAGGCCATATACAAGAAAGTAAAAGAAGAATCAAGGTAATCACAAACCACATAAAGCTCACATGTGCCGTCCTGAATAGGAGTCCTAAGCATATAACAAGCAAGATAACAGTTATGACATATCCATATTTTCAAACAGCTTAGTATCTTCTGGTACACTATAATTTAGCATATCAATTCCTAGAATAAACCATGCTGCTTTCTGTAATGTCCCCTATTTTAGCAATATTGTTTCATGAGCTTTTGGCCAATTTTTGGGTTTTGCCATAAGCTTCTAGAGGTGTTGGGAAGAACTCCAAACTTCTTGGAGAGCACAAGTCCAATCTTTCTTGGTTTTCGTTGATGGCACTGAGCTCAGTGTTATGGATTGCAGTGACGCTTTCAAAAGCATTTTCGGACTCCTTAGGTGTTCTCCAAACTTCTTGGAGAGCATGTCTATTTTCAGTAAGTCTCTGAATTGGCACCTATCATTATCCCACTGCTTCAATTTCTTCGTGGCATGATCAAAATTGGATTCTGAAGTTTTTGCAGTGCTTTCCACAACTTAGATAAGTTATTCAGTTATTATTTAATTATTTAATTAACATTGTCTAATGTTGAAAAATAATTAAAGGACAACTAAGTGTAATAGGTCATTGGAAAGTTAATTAAGTGTTTTAAAGGTTTGATGCCTAGACAAGGGAGTCTTTTGCTTGTAATGAAATATTTAATTTTTTTTTAAAAACATTTTTTCGAAAAAAACAACAAAAAAGCAAAAAGCATTTTTTTGAAAAAGATATAAAAGGAGGTGTTGGGGGCTCATTTGATATGTTGAAGATTACACATACTATTGTGTTGCCGGATTGAACCTATGAATTCCTCCAAAGATCAATTAAGGACGAAAAACCCTCATTTGATTACTAGTTTCGGATTTGAAACACAATCCCTAGCTAGGCTTGAGTGGTTGTACAGATTGTGTTTCCAGCTTGGGGTTTCATGTTGAAGGTTTTTGATGTTTTATAGTTGCATAGATTTTTGAGATTTGAATGGTAAATCATCTTGCAAAGTTTTGTGAAGGAGTTGAAGGCGATTTTGAAGGGTTTCCTATTCGTTGGCTGTACCCTTCCTCTCCAAGCCTGTCCATACCATTAATAGGTATAAGGGTTTGACAAAATTGTTATTATTTATTTTTTCAATGCCTATCTTGTGTTTGCAGGCCGTACAGGACAATCTAAGTAGATTATTTAGTGTGGAAAGTCATACCAAGTTCTGGTTGGCTGTATAGGATGCAACTGGTGTGGGTTTTCTAGGCTGGAACGCCTAGTTATTTGGGGCCTATTTGTTCCTTCTGGTGGTGCCCTGGCATTTTCTCTTTTCTTCAGACCTTTCTACAGTGAACAATCAGTGTTATGAGGTTTCCTTGACTAATCATTGCTGGCTAACCCTGTTCCAACACCATTCCCAGTGCTGTTCAAGACTGAAAATCATCCCAGGCTTTTTAAAGTTTGTTCTCAACGAGTTATTTAAATGTTTAGAGCTGTTTGAAATGAAATAACAGAATTACCACTGTGTGGGAATGATTGAGGCAAGTTTGGCAAGCTTACTGGACAGAGATTGGCTATCCCAAGATTGTAGCAGCGCTCAGCTAGTAAAATCAGACCTGCAATCTGTCATTTTCCTTGCTATTTAGAGGCTGATTGGCAAAGCTGGGTGTGTAAGAAGTTAACAGCCATTTGTAGGAGTTCTATATGAGTTTGGAAGATGTCTTTGAAAGATTTCTACTGCTGTTGATCTGCACATGGGTACTTTCAGACCTACAACACCTTATCAGACATTTTCAGACCTGTAGCATCTCATACATCAGCTTATGTAATGATTTCCAGTCTTGATATGAACTTCCAGCTCTATGTCTTTAAGGTACAATTTGTTATAGTTGATTTGAGTGTTGTATGTATGACCTTAAGCTCATTTTGGGGAGTAGTTCCATCAATTCTATATTGTATCTGCAAGTTATTTGTATCAGTACTATATGACAACGATATATCATTGGTTGGCATGTTCATGTGAGTTAACATATTTTTTCAAAAAAAAACTTAGAGGTGGTTATTACATGTTCCTGAGAAATCAAGATGTGTTTCCTGCCCCTTATCAGCACCTCTTTGGAGATTTTTCAGCTTCTTCAGAATCATTTTTTAAAATTTGAAATTTAGATTTTAAAATGCCTCTGATTTCTACAGTTTCTGTTGACTAAACAGAATTCATAATATCTGCAAATGTTCTCTCGGTACCATTTATACAAATTTAGGATTTTAAAATGCCTTTTCTTTCCAGAGTCTTTGCGAGCTACACAGAATTGAATGATTCATAATATCTGCAGTTGTTCTCTTGGTGACATTTATACTATGAAAACCATTCTCTGAATCATTTTGTACATTTCCAATCACAAAACATGTACAAAATTCAACAAGCATATCCATTTGCTGGAAAAATGTCACATTACAAGAGAAAAACAATCACATTAAACTTTACAGAGTGCCGATTCATTGTATTTTACCACATTTGACATTGTACTCACTACTGCTGATGCTAGTTGATTTCTTTCGGAATCCATTCAATCCAGCTGATTCCTAATCATGAATGCAATTATCTAGATTAATGAACAGAATTTAGGTTCAAATTGAGGTCCTTGAAGATGCTCTGCTGGAAAATTGGACTCAGGAAACACTCTGAAGGCACTCAAAAACTAAATGCAATTATCTAGATTAATGAACAGAATTTAGGTTCAAATTGAGGTCCTTGAAGATGCTCTGCTGGAAAATTGGACTCAGGCAACACTCTGAAGGCACTCAAAAACTAACATTCAAAGCTCAGAGAAGGCTGAATAATCTCTAAACCTGATGTAATGTTCAAGCAGTGATGTATAGACATGTTTGTTTACTTAGTGATTGAGAATTTTGAAAGTAATCTGCTCCGATATGAAAAACAAATAAAACTCACTTAAGAATCTTTCTTGGCGAGTGACAAGCCAACAGAAACAGATTTCAGTTTGCATTATGTAAATTTCAGACTATGAAGGAAAATGCAAATTTTGAAAAAGCTAACCCCTAGAGCTCTATTCACCTACTTAGGGTCAATGTGTTTGATGTACCCACATGAAATTTTTCATATTGTGTCAAGTTGTAAGACAAAATCCAGTCATTTCTCATTTGTAAGCCAAATCTGAGTCTTAATTCCCAATGGTCATCTCTGTGGTCATTGTCATTTTAGCTAACATTTTTGTAGGATCAGTAAAAGGAGTGATCAGTGGATTAAACAAGGTGAACATGGAAACCCAAAGAACGAAGAATGTCAAAGGAATTCTAGGCCAGAGAAACAATTCTCAGGTCTTTTAAGACATATCTTGACAAAGGAAATATACCTTTTAAGGGTTTTAAGTCCAAAAAGGGTACACAATAGTCTGGAGCATGCCAAAGAAAGAGAATATCATACCAGGAGGCCAAAAACACACAAAGAATTTCCCCTAGGCAACCAGACATGCACCAAGGAGGGTGGATTTCATTTTTGGGATGAAAATCACTTGAGTTGAAAAAGTGCATGCACTTTTCAATGTCAACAATAAACTAGAATGTGAAGATTGTTTAAGTGACTCAAAATAACACTTTTTCACTAAAGTGACCAACTGAACATCAAGTTAGGATAAAATGGGACTTAAGTGGCTAGAGGCACCCAAGATGACTTAAGTGTTAAAATGTCAATTGCAAATTAGAATCATAAAGAGCATTTGAGTGGCTAGGGGCACCCAAATTCACTTAGTGTCAAAAATTCAACAGTGAAAACATGAAAAAGTAGCATTTCACCTCTCTACAAAATCCACATCCCAAGATGACTTAAATGTCGAATTTTCAATGAAAAAACATAAAAAAAGTGGCATTTTAACCCTCAAGTGCACCTAGACACACCTAAATGTCAAAACATCTATGATGAAATAGACCACAAACTAAAAGTGCTTTAAGTGACCAAGTGCACTCCTACACACTTGGATGTCAAATTGTCAATGGAATAACATAAGGCAAAAGTGCTTCAAAGTCCCCAAGTGTGCCCAAGAAGGGTTGAGTGTCAAAACTGAATTTGAAAACATGCGTTAAGTTGCAAAGAAGGCTCAAAAGCATGCCCTCTACATGGAGACATCTAAGTTTCATCTTCCAAACACAAAAGGATGTCATTGGAACAAGTTTCTTGCCATCTTCGCAGCAAATTGTTCAAGTTTCATCATAGTTATCCAAGGATCAACATTTGTTTCCTTTCTTCCCACATCAAGAGCAATTGTCATGGCAAAACTTATCATTTCCTTCACTCTTCATCCAAGGCACTTCAAAATTGATGATTTGATCCATAGAAGGTCTTCATCACAAACAAGGTCCAAGGCATTGAACACTAAATTCCATAAGTTTATGTAGAGGGAGCCAAATTCAAGCCAGCAATGGTCATTAGGGTTTCATGGGTTCTTCATAGTATCTGCCATGATCAGAATAGGGAAGTTGCATCAAAGTCACTACTAGGAGCAAACTATCAAACTGGTTAATTTTAGCCCATGCACTTTTTAACGATTGCTTTTTTGGAAGACAATATTCAAAGATGATCTTCTAGAAGATCTATTTATGGATTTCCTATTTTTAAATGACCCTCTAGAAGGTCTATTATAGTAGCATATGTTCTTATCAAGAATCCTATTTTAGTAGATGTATTTTAAGGCATGCTTTAAGTGAAAACAAAGTATTCATAGCACAAGAGCTACAGTTAGCTTTTTATTTATTTTTCATGCAAAGTCTTTTATAAGTGCTTTTCGCACATAGGTTGATATGAATGATAAGTTTTATTCCTATGTTTTCTTTATATTACTATTCAAGCTTTTTGTAATCCTACATATGTGTTGTTTAGGTAAATCAAATTACTTTCCTTGAAAATTGCAAGCTTTGTATTATTGATTTCAGTGAATTGTGGTCATTGAAGCTTTGCATGCAATTTCCTTTACATGATTTGCTCAATCCTATGTCCCATAATGTTTCTAGAATGAGAATGGCAAGAAAAGAAAGGCAATATTTTGGAAAGCAAGGAACATAGGACCTTTTTTTGGGGGGGCGGGGGGGATAGCTAGGGAAATTTTAATTATTCTTATGATAAGGTATTCATCATCTTCATTATATAACCATTCAACATAATATTAGAGCTGAATTGAGAATTCACATGAGTTGAATACAAATTAACAAAATTTCATTGTTTTCATTGTCAATGTGCATATACAACAAAAGCCAAAAGTCTACAACTAGAAAATGACAAAATGTAGAAAAATTGAAATACAATATATATCATAATTTAGAGCACATGTAATGTCCCCATTTTGGTCATACGCTCTTCATTTGGATTTAGCCTATTTCTGGGAATCCGTAGGCTACTCAGATGTGCAAATTTAGGGTTTCCACTTTCAATAAGTCTTGGTTCCAGCTCAGTTCAGCTTTCTATTGGTTTTGAGATGAACTTACTATTTTTGGCATTGGCTATTTTTAGTAAGTCTAGTTTTGGCAGTGGTCCAATTGCCAGCACTTCAGTGAGTTCTTTTGTTGGAGCAGTTGAGTTATTCTGGTTTTGGCCTTAGAAGAGAATTTTTTGGAAAAAATAGTTTATTTCAAGGCATTAATGTTTTAAGTTCAAGTTGACCCCTTGGCCTAGTGCATTAACTTAAGTTGTTTTAAAAAGGTGGACATGAAGGGGGGACGCTTCATGAAGTAAATATTTAATATTTTCTAAAGTATTTTGTGCCTTGAAGTTTGGACACCTAAATAAGGTGGAATAAAGTGTTTTAAAAATTAAAAATATTTCAAAGGTGAAATAGGCATCCCTTTTGGAGGGAAAAAAGATGGAAGTTGAAGAGCCAACAGTCACCTTCAAAATTATAAAAGCAAGCCTTGCTCCAGCATTTGTTCATCTTTGGTTTATGATATCTATTGATGTGATTTTTTGTAACCGCACCAACACAGAATAAAGTTACCCAACGGATACTCTATCCTCTCTTGAACAAAGTCTCCTGCATGCTAAGATTGCGAGAGAGATCATGCATTTAACTCCAAGGTTCCTTCATGCAGCAGATATAGTCTCAATTGGATCATTGTGATTTGCTGGTATCTCAAGGGGGACTTACACGATTGTTCAGCTGAAGCTCAAAGAGAAAGGGATTTTCACAAGATTCAGAAGATTTTCAATGAAGTTCAGGTTTCCTAATACTAACCAGAAAATACTAAATATAAAATGGTTGCAAGGATAATAAGGCTCTAATCTACTCTAAGGCGTAGGACATGGCGATCAATTTCCGCAGACTTCAACCGAGCTTTGCTTTGCCTCGCTTTAGACAGCTTCCACAAAACCGGTGCAATCTTCAGAGGAGTAACCAAAGGTATTCAGATCATAATTCAACACGAAGACACCGTCACAACGACGCATACCAACATGTGAATCACAAACGAAGTTAAGTCCGCAATGTTCCAGTTGACCACACAAGGCGAATTCACCATCAGCGAACACACTAGTGGTATGGATAGATGAAGCTTGCTCGAATCAAACACCACATTCCACAACTAGCATCTACTTGCATGAAATGAAATTTATTCTACTTTGAGCTACTTTAAAAAAATGCTAAGTGATTTTGAAGGGCGAAAAAGCCTTGCTAGCTACTCACAACAAAAGATGCAATCATCATCAATGAAAACTCTTTTTATTATGAGAGTGTTCACAACAACCTTTTACAAAGCATTCAATGAGAAAGCTTTCCTTCCTCTTCAATCTATGCTATGCTAACAAACTACACTAAGCTAAGTTGCCTCTCTAATGCTCTCTATATCTAATTTAATCTAATCTGGTACAAATGAGGGGGAATGCCCCTTTTATAGTTGGCCCAATCCAATGGACAGCTCGGATTCAATTACAATGAAGGGCTCAGATTGAGCCACATAAGCCCTAACCCTAAAAACTGCCACCAAGAAGAGTGGAGTAATAAATGATCAATTAATGTCCACCATCTTCTAGAAGATTCCTATCTAGAAACGCATTCGCATTGTTTTTGTTCTTCTTCTTGACTACAAACTAGATGAGTCTGGTCAACATTGCTTCAACCTCTTCCTTAGTCTTGAGGGCATTTTAGTGCTTGAAGATGATCTTTAATGCTTGGGTCTTCACCATTTCTCCATCTTGATCATAAAGGATTTTTCTTTTATCTTAGATTCAACCCGTTTTGCCATCGGCTTCCCTGAGTTAGGTGCATATTAGGTCTTTGAAGAGAAATTCCAACACTTAGCTATTTCTTCCAACATCTCCCCTTCACGGTTTGGGCGCCACTGAGACATCGCGGAGGAGCCTAAAAATGTAACTTTTCCTCCTCCAAGGTTGTAATATTGTCTTGGATTACTTGCTCCATCACTTCAAGTCATCATGCTTTGGCCTCGACGTTCATCTTGCAAAACAAAAGAGAAGGGCATCAAAACACTTTATAATATAAACTCATTTCACTTACCTGATCTCCATGTTCTGATCTCCAAGGTCCGAGTGATCTCTAGATCTAATAGGGTTCATCATTTTTCTCTAGCCAACTTTGCCTTCTTCATAACTTTTCATCACCTGTGTGCACTTAACAGTCAAGCAACAAACTTTCGTGACTTAGCTTTTCTCCACCTCTCCACTTTGCAAATGAGAGGATTTTATTCAATTTCCTCATACGTAGAACAATTTTCAATCATTAGACCTGCCTATGGGCATATTTGATGTGTCATGGGGATTTTGCATGCCTTAGAAGAATTTTACTCATCTGAGTCCTAGGAGATTTTATCTCCCCTTAGAAAATCTTATCAATCACTAGCGCATCCATTTAACATCTCAAGGCCAGGCATAAACATTTTCAAATTTTTATTTCTTCCTTTTGCCTTAGAAAATTTAATTTCCTCTGCCTAGAAAATTTCATCAACCGGGCACCTAGTTAAAATCTCCACTTTAAAATCTCCAGTAAGGTGCGGAAAATCTTAGAATCGTATCTTTGTTGAAAATATCCAATACCCATAAGAAAATTCCCTTCAGAAAATGTGAAATTCATGTATATACCGATGAAGGGGTCCATTTAATTTTTATTTTCAACCTTTGAAAAATATTTCTCACCAAAGTTATTTTATCTTCTCTAGCCTTGGGCGTACTCCTCCTATTTTGACACTTAGAAAATCTTCCAACTCATTCCTCAAGTTGGGCGCATTTGAGCTTCCCTCCTACCATTTGCAAAAACTTAGAATTTTTTTGCTTATTCTTTTCCCTTGGGCGCATTTTAACTTGTGTGCTTCCATTTTATGCTAAGGGCACATTTGGAGGGTGTAGAGGAAGTCCTCAACACTTAGATGTTTTTTTTTTTTTCCTAGCACACCTCTTCAACATGGGCGCATTTAGGGGCTAAAGCAGGAATTTAGTTTTAACTTAGAAAATCTTCACCTTATTCCTCCTAAGATTGGGTGCATTCAAGGTGAGGTCTTGTCATTTTGTCCTATCTTGGAACAATTTTGTCTTATTCTTTCTCATGACATGCATTTCGTCCTATGCATTTTGTCTTTTTCCCTGTCAATTTGGGCGCATTTGGGTGGTACTAATGCCATTTCAGACTTACAAAAATCCTATATGCCCTGTGGGCGTCCTCTCTCCCATTTCTCCTTGGGCACAAATGAGGTGGGGCCAAGGAATTTTGAACTTTTTCATCCTTTTGCCTGCTAGTTTGGGCGCATATGAGGGGTCATGGAGGAATTTCCCAAGACTTTTGCCTTTTTCTCTGCCTATTTGGGCGTATTTGGAGGCTGGAGAAAAAATTTCTAACACTTAGAAAACTTTCATTCACCTTCATGAGGTTGGGTGCATTTCAAGGGTTAAGCCTGCACTTTTGTTTGCCTTAGACGTTTTCTAGGCTTCCTCACAAGATAGGCGCATATGGGGTGTTGTGCTTCCAATTTCCATTACTTAGAAACTTTTCTCACTTCATCCCAAGGCTTGGGCGCATTTGATACCTTGAGCTTTCATTTCTCCAAACTTAGAAGATCTTTCTCATGGCCTCTCCATTTTGGGCGCATTTGCCTAGGTGAGCTTCCATTTTCTCAGACTTAGATGATTTTCAAGCCTCTTCTCTTCACCTTTGGCACATTTCACCAGCCCAACTTTCAATTCACTTGCCTTTGCAAAATTTCCATGCTCAACTTGTTCTTGGGCGCATTTGGGGGCTTCTACTTTCATTTTGCAACACTTAGATTATTTTCCCTCTCCTCCCTTAAGCTAGGGCACATTTAGGGTGCTAAGGTTTCATTTTGAACACTTAGTAAATTTTGATACCTCCATTCCTGCCAAGGACGCATTTGACCCTCTGAGCTCTTAGTTTCACTGACTTACAAATTTTCTTCACCCAACCTCCTCTCAAGGGCGCATTTGAGGGGTGGTACTTCTAATCTTGCAAGACTTAGTCAAATTTTTATCAACCTCTTGGACCTTGGGCACATTCTAGGGGTTGAGCTTCCATTTTTCAGACTTAGAGACTTTTTTGTGCTTCCTTGACAAGATTGGGCGCATATGAGGGGTGGTTCAAGAATTTTCACTGCCTTAGAAAGTTTTTTTTTTTTTCGCCTCCCTGATGCCTGGGCGCATTAACAAGGTGCTCCTACCAGTTTTGGAGACTTCGAAAATTTCCAAGCCTGCTTGCTCCTATTTACTATTTTTAGAAAGTTCACTAATTCTCAAGCCTCTGCAACTCTGTCTGATTTGACATTTGTTCCATGGGATCCTCATAGCATGACTAAAGTGTTCATACTGGCCTTATGTGCCAACCTGCTATTTTTAGCCATGTTTTGGAGGTGACTTACTATAAATAGTAAGTACTCGGAATGAGCTCAGATTTTACCAGTAGATAGCCTGAAGGATGCTGATTGCAATGGGATACATTTGTTCTCGAAAATTCACGCGTTTTGCCCCTCATTTTAGGCGCCAAAGTTGGAAACCCTAATCTAACTTGCATGTGCCTCAAATGACCTCCGTTTGACCCCGTTTCTATTGCATGTTGCTCTGTTCATGACACTAAAGTGCTGAGGGGAAGCTATCGAAGTGAAACTACTAAAAATAATAAGCACCTGGATAAGTGGCCAACCAACTGCCGGATGTGCTTGCATGTCATATTGCCCGAGAGATCTCAAAAAACCCAGAAAAAACCCAATAAATTGGTCAACATGCACGCATTGGCTAAAATAGTAAGTTCCTGAAAAGTGATCAACTCTGCTTGCATGTTACCTCGTTGCGTAGCTCTTAAAAAACCCATAAAGAATAACTTGACATGCATTGAAAAATCTCACATGCAAACTCTAAAAATAGCCTTCGTAGCCAGAACTGCTGAAAGTCCATATCTCAACTCACATGTTATATCATCGTGAAGGTCTCGAAAAACCCACAAAGAATATTCAGACATGTACTGGAAACCCCAACATGCAAACCCTAAAAATAGCCTCCAAAGCCTAAATTGCTAAAAGTAGCAAGTTGTCAGATTCAGCTCAAAATTTGTAGGCAGGTAGCTTAAGGCGCTCTGAATGCAATGTAGCAGTTAGAATTTCACGTCGCTCACTCAAATTAACCTCAAACTGGTCTGAAGAATGCAAACCCTAATTTAACAGAATCAGCCAAAATTTCAATTTAGGATCAAAAAGATGGGCACATCCCCGGAAAGACAGACGGAATCGAGAGAGACAGCAGAAAACCAAGCCAAAAGACCCGAACAAAGCAAAAATTAGGGTGTCCCCATTTTGAATGGGGTGATGTGTGAAAAGGTCACAACAATATCGTTATGCTGCTAGTTTGAAATCCAGAATCTGGCTAAAGGAAAGCTTAGCAAATTTACTCCATTCTTCGGGCCTGAAATTATGGTTCCCTAGATGGTTGATTGAGAGTGTGCTCCATTCAAAAGTACATATGGAGCTTCATTGTTGAAGACATTGATGATTTTATCAGATTTTATGTTTGCTGGTTCATACATGGCTGAAGGACGTTTTTTATTGTAACTCATTGAGTGATTTAATTTCAGTTGTGGGTATTTACCCATTCCATTTCAATGCTATTGGTGCCCTGTCTTGAGCAATTTCAGATTTTATCTTGGAGAAATGAATTTTCTAGAGAAGGTCGTACCTCTTGTTAGGGCCGTACCACCTTCTTCTCCTGCATTGGAATTCGAGCTGGATTACGATATGTGTTTAGTATTGGAATATTCTTGATTTCTGGTCGCCTAGCCTTGGTGAGAGTTGTTCATGTTTGAGGAGTATATAGGCGTGGTTTTGAGGAAGATTTAATCATTTTAGTTGTGCATTGCTTGCTGGTCTGGTTAATTACAGCTTGCTGGTTTTAATATCAGATCTGAATATTTCTCTTTCATGCTTATTTCTTGGTCTTCCATTCACATTTTGTAAAGAGAGATATAGTTCTAGACATAGCAGAAGTTTTGGAGCAAGTTTGAAGAAGTTATAATCCATTTGGTTATTGTGAAGTTGTTGGTCTGTATTCTAAATTGTTGGCATTTACAAATCAGACTTAATTCTTTCCAAGTTATGCATTATTTCTTGGAAATCTTTGCTGCTAGTTCTTGAGCAGTCCTTTTTAAGAAGACAAGAGATTTGGAGATGAAGTTAAGAACAAATTATTGATGGCTAATTGTTGGTAAGAAATCTCAATTTGCTGGTTTTATATCAGATTCATCATTAGTTCAAATTTGGCTTAGAGTTCAGTGATTGAAAAGTTTGGAAGTGTGAGAGATCTTCTTTCTTCAATGTACATTGATTATACATCAATTAACACTTGTAATTTGCAGATTATTTATGTTGTAAGACTATAAACAGTAGTACTGTTCCAGTCCATTCTATTTCTACATTTACTTAGTGTTTTAAATTCACACATTGTAACCCCTGGATAGTTTACCACCAGTGTGGAGGAAAATACATTTTGTAATTTTCAATTCACACCCACTATTAAGTGGAGAATCCCCACTCACAAGTGGATGCCCGCTGCAACAGATGAATTAGTTTGTTTTCTAATCTCTTTCCCCCCACTGATTTAGTGGAAGCATGGAATTCTTTCATGGCTGGTTCACCGCCTAGCTCCATTCAATTGTAATTTCATTTCAGTTATTGCTTAATTTCTTCGCCATATGACAACACCTCTCCTTCATTGGGATTGAGTGTGCATTCTTGGCATTGAGATCTTTTAAAATTGGATTCTCAATTTGGAGCTAACGCTAACATTTGGCGTAGTGCTAGTTTTTGTTGTGAAAACATTGAGAAAAAATTGAAGGGGCTTATTTCAGCACATTTCTTAATTGGGCATTTCATTAAGTTGGTAACCGTGCCCTTCTCCCTCTAAATCACTTTTAAACTATGTTACACCAAGCTTCTAGGATAGGGACAAAGGAATTCCTTTCCAACATGGATTTTTTAGGAGGTTATTTTCTAGGGGATAGCTGGGGATAACTACTAAAAAAATAGGGAAAATTTTAAAAATATAAGAATTTTCAAATATGATAATATCGATCAGAGCATTAATCATGTATATTATAGAACCTTAATACATAACATTAGAGCTTAATTGAGATTTCACATGAAATTCGACACACAAATTAGAAAAAGTTCATTGCTTTGATTGTCAATCTCCATATATATTATATAAAAATTACAACAAAATGCCTAAAGGCTAGCATTTTCAACTACAAAATAACAAAAACGTAGAAAAATCTGCCATTGCCTCTAATCAACATCTCTAACACTATATTTGTTAATGTTATGGCAGCTTCGGGTTCATCCTTCCAGCCACGAGTGAAGACATAAATTAATATAGCCTATCGGCTATTTATTTATATGTGATATTTAATGTGAAGGGGCGCTTCACTTGGCAACAATGTAATTTCTAAAAGGGCCGACCTTCCTTGTAATTCTCATATTTTAATTGTAATTATATTTCTCTATTTTGGCCGACCTTGTACATGAAGAGGTGCGACCTCTCTCTCATTGTGTATTTATACAAGGTCATTTTCATCCTTTCAATCATCAAGCAAGTTCAATTCTCTCCTTCATTCAAGTGCGAATTTTCTCCAAGAGCATATTGCGAATTTCTCTAAGTGCAGATTTAGGGTTCAAGGAAGGGCAGATTATTATCTGTTTTGCATCTAAAGTTGGTGTTGAATATTGGCCTTGTGATTGGCCTCATTGTAAAGAGAATTGTTGCCACTATTTATATATATAAGAGATCTTTGTTCTTTGGGTTTTCTCCTCAAGGAGGGTTTTCCCGAGGTATCTGCTGTGTTATTGGCAATGCGTTTTGAATTAATTTTCTATGCATTAAATCTGATCCATAAAATAACAATGTATCGAGTGAGTGGCAGAGTCAAGTCGCTGCGGGGACTGCTGTAATGGAACCCCAAACAATCCCTCTTGTGCCTCCTCACCAACATGTGTGGCATCTTCAAGATCAACATCCCAACAATTGGTTGGAGTTTGACAATACTCAAGTCTAATGATCCTCAAGTTATAGGAACAATGGCCACCAATTTCTCTTGTCAAGAAGTAAGCATATTCCTCTTGCCTAACTAGATGAAATTGTATGTGGACCAATTCCTCTCTAAAGCAAAGGAACTAACAACCTCAAATCTAGTGCATCTTTGCCATGCCATGTCCACCATCCAAGAGGGTTGGTTTGAGCTATTGTAGCTCTATCTTTCTTCACCTTTGGTTTGTTGAATGTTGGAATGCGAAGATTGACAAAGGCTAGCCAATGCATTCAATGTAAAGTAGACTCCTCATCAATATATATCTATCGAAGGGCCTTCATGAACCTTTATTTCACCTCTTCATCATCAAATGGAGGCACTCTCCTAGGCTTTAATATATACCACTTGAGATTTAGAACACAAGCTAACATATATACTGGGTTGTTCATAGTCTTCCACCACCACGTCAAAATCAGCTACATATGCTTTAAAGCTTTTCATAATCCCAAATTAGGATCCTACTATGTATGAAAACTTTGCTTCATCAATCTAGAGTATGTTGTCAAATGATAATGTCATAAAATCTCTCCCAGAACTAGGAGAGAGTCTATATCAATATATCTCATGGCCCTTGGTGAAATGAAGGACCAAACATCTTACAAACAGAGTTACCCAAGATAGAAGATTTCCAAAAGTGATTCCAAGACTTAAGTGACAAGAATGAATGTTATTACAAAGAATGCAAATAATTTACAAGCAAGAATCATTACTAACAAAAATTATTAATAAATTAATATTTTGAGAATAAAATCAAAAATTTCTTACCTCACTATGGACCACCAATCATCATCAAGGATCTTTTGTTTCACACTTTTTCGTGCAACCGTGTTTGCCTCCAGCTATCTACCCATTCTAGATTAACCATTATTAACTATAGAGACTCCATATCAAACATCCTCTATAAAAAATAAATGTAGCTAAAATATCTAGTATCCACAAACTCAAGGAATTCCTTCTTTGAAAAAGCCATGAATACAATAAGTGAGTTGTGATGGTTGGAAATAAACAGCTATATGACTTTAGTTTCTGTCAACTCTATCTTCACCCAATCTATCTTCCCAATGTATTTCAATGCATTGTTCAATGCATAAACACAGCATAGGGTCTAAAAAATGTGCTTGTAAAAGCCCTCCACCATCAAACCAACTGACTTATACGCATGGGCTAAATCAGTCACCACCTATACAACATTTAAGGGTCCAACCTCATCAATGACATCATTCAAAATTTGAAATTGAAAGTTTAAATATTCTTCTCTACACAATCAATAGCTCTAAGAAAATAAGGGTCGACTAAACAAATGACAATGATATTGATGAGTGACCAATGTTTAATATCGGTCCACCCATCCATGACAATAAAGCAGCCCATCCTTATCCAAGTTTGTCTCATTTCATCCATCACCACACTCACCTTTGAATACTCTCTATCTAGAATGCTGGTGCATAATTTATGTTTTCCAGGGGAACAAATGAGGGACCAACAACAATTGCAACTTTGAATATTTGTTTAAAATAGGAAGAATGTGCCACATGGAAACAAAAAAAATGGTAATAGAAAACTCAACCATTTCTTGAGATTGCACATTGAACATCTCTACAACACTAGTGGCCCTTCTCTTTCCCTAGGTAGAACCCTCTCCCCTTTGATTCTCAACATCCATAGTTTGGGTAGGCAATGGCATACTAGATTGCATAGTCTCTATTGGCATTCTCTTATTTCTTGCCTCACCATCCGTGTAAAATAGACTCACCTCTGCCTTCTTAATCAAGGCTATTTTTTCACAATCTTTTACCCCGTCTCCACTTATGAACAAAAGATGCGAGTAAATCCTTGTATAGCTGCCCCTACAATCCTTATTGCATAAATGACAGAGCTATACTCTAGTCCCCCCTAAGAAAAAATTCTTGTCTTTGTCTATAGTTTTTATAAATTGTAGAGAGGATTTTTTAGGATTAAATGAGCCATTTGCATTTTTTTTAGGATATAAAAAAGACATTCAAATGGATTGTTTGAACACATGGTCCATACAACATTTGGTCCGTACAACACTCTAGCTCTAGAACCCCCAATAGTACCTCTATGACTTCTTTGTCAAACCTGAATTTCTTCAATCTCACTATCCTCATTATTGCTCATTGTATTTTTTGTTGAAAACTTGAAACACACTTGTAAGAACAAACATGAAACAAAAAGTTCTCCTTATGTATTTGAAACTTTTAAAGAACAAAAAAAAGCCAAAGAATTTGTGCAAATGAACAATGGATGGTAAACTTACCTCAAATGATGTAGTTTTGATGCTCTCTTACCTTCTCCTCATTGTTGTTCTATTATCTTCTCACAGCTGTTCTCTTTCTATCTTCTTCACAAAATGAGTTTATTATTTTAGTTGTCAATATAGTTGTTTTAGGTTTAGGGTGATTGTAAAGGGATGCAAGGGTCCTTATTGGCCCACCCACACCTTCTTTGCATTTTTTTTGTTTTTTTTATATCTTTTTTTTTTGCTTGGGTCATCCCCTACTATTTCCTCATATTTCCAAAACAAAATTGATGTCTTGAGGACGTTTTCATTTTTTGCTGCAGATCATGGATGATTGGGGGATGATTCTAACCCTTCCCCACATCCCCAAAGCATTTCCAATAGGGAATAGGGTCTAAAAATGTAGGAGATAACATATTTTCTGAAAGAAACTTACTCAAGATTCATAATTTCAGTCGATATATTTGAGGACAAATTTGAATCTAACACTTGCTTGGTGCAAGTAAACTGCTTTTCATTTAGAAACTATGGTGTGCTTTTTATTCATCTTGAATAAATTGCATGCCAAAAACTTGGAAACTCTAACAAATAAGTGCTATTGGCACTTAGTTTGGCTACTTGTTGCTAAAATTATTGTTCAAAGTGTTTTGTGAAATCTTGTGTATGTGTGCCTAAGTAGATAGAATTATTTTTTTGAATTTGCAAACTTTGTATAGCAAGTTTCCATAAAGTTGGCAAATGTAGCTTTGTATTCAATTCCTTGATTCCATTTGACAAAGTATGTCTTTATGAAATTATATTCAATTCAACCCTCATGTTGTAGTTAACACTTTTCAGTTTCTGTCATTTCACAAAAAGTGTGAGTGTTTCCTAAATAGTTTAGGTTGTCCACATTAGGCAAAAAACCATAAAACCTCTTGTCTTGTGAGGAAGTGCTGAATAGCCTTGTGCCCTATCCTGAAAAAAAAGAGAGGTTTCCTTTAAGTTTGTTTGCACTACATGTTGTAATAACCACCCTCAATTTTTTTTGAAAATACATTAGCCTCAAAGTCAAAGAAAGCATAACAACTTCCTTTCCACTTTTTGATTACCCAAATCCTAGATTGGGCAAGGTAAGAGCATACAGTGTCAAGATTACAATTTATTGATTTACAACTTGCTAGAAAGAGCATGAATATATATATATATATATATATATATATATGTCGTTAATTAGCTTGTTGAATGGAGATATACAATGTATATATAATTGGTTTGATTCAGTTCATTTGACAGATGTTTTCATGTTTACATAGATGCAGATGCAAAGATGTAATGAGATATCGAACTAACTACTTGTTTTTGACCTAGTGGTTGCAAGAAATATCACCTCTGAGGAGGGAGGAAAAGTATCATCAGGTACGAGGGGTAATGGAAGAGAAGTCTAGTGCCATCTGAAACCTAACCTGTAAGTTGTAACTGTCATTTGAGTAGACTTGGAACTACAAGTTCAGAGTTGTTAGGTAAACCACAAGGTCAACCCTAGGTGTTAGGATCACCTCACCTATGTTGTTGGTCATGTAGCATCACCTTGTTATTTCCTTGGAATTAAAAATTAAAATTTAATCTTTAAAGGACCTTGTCTTTTGGTGAACACTTAAAAGAGCTCTCAAAAATATTTAATTTTTATTTAATTGATCAAATATAAAAGAATTAAACTCAATATATATTGACAATTTTGAACACATATTTATATAAAGGAAATGGATGTAATTATTAATAACGTTCTTATTAAAAGGATAATCGTCAATTGTTATTTTTATTATTTAATATTTAAAAAGCATAATCTTTATGCATTTATATAGGGGCGAGTAATTTATATTTATCAACCCGAATATAATATTAAAGTTTATAAAACACCTGAATATAAAACTTTAATCTCTCGTCACTAGGGATATTCATTCGAATAAAGTTTAAAATATTTATTTCTCTCATCACTAGGGACTTTCATTCGAATAAAGTTAATAATAATAATGTTATAAAAACAGTGACATTCGAAAGGGAGATGGACTGAGCTGCATTTTCTCCACGACGCCACTGAAAACGGAGGTGGAGATATTGGTTTTTTTTTTGAATCGATGCAAGAGGGAAATCAGTTAGGTTTTTAATTATTGATAGAGGAATTTAAATTTCAAGTCAAGGGGAATTTAGGAACAGAACTTTCATTCACACGAGGAAGGAAAAAAGAAAAAAAACAAGACGGAGAAGATACACGGGAAAGAAAATGTAGAAGATAGACAGCAAAGTTTAGGAGAATGGTGGAAGAAAAGAGAAGTTAGCAGAATAAGGCACGTCTGAGTATAGGATAGAGGGGAGACGGCAATGTAGAAGATAGACGGCTGGGAAAGGAAGTCCAAACGATAGAGAATTGAGGGCTTTCACAGCAATAAATAGGAGAGTACAGAGATAGCTTGCCGGTTGAAAAGGTCATGTCATCCATCCTTCTTGTCATCATTCTTCTGGAAAAGACTATTTTGTTTTTGTCTCTTTCTTGAATTCGTTCTTTATTGGTTAAGCTTTTATCTACGTTTTGCAAGAATTTATCTATTAGGGTGAAATGACTTAATTAATTAAGCTGAAGCAGTTGCTATTAGCCATGACCAGACTATTATATTAAACTTTTGTTCTTGCTAAGTGTGTAACCAAAGTTGTGGCTTAGACTGAATATTACATTCTTGTTTCGTGAGAGTCTCCATGGGAGAGTAGTTATTTTCTTTTAGAAGAGCATTGAGCTCGAATGTTTTGCTAAACTTGAAGGATACTTATGTTGTGTGCACAAGTCGTGACCTGGATTGTGTTTGAAGAAGGATATGTGATATAGATTGTTAATGAAACTAATGCACAAGAATGAGCTAAGTTACTGATTCGCCCATAAAAGGTCTCGGATACAATTCGATTCGATATGGATTTGATTCAAATTCGTCCAGGATATGGGTATAGGCCTGTGGATACAGGCAAGATATGAAACCCACCCTGTGGGTACGAAAAATTCGTACCTAGTATGTACCTAGACCAAATCCGACTATTTGAACACCTAAGCCACAGAATATTCAACGTTTTTGACATTTTTTTATTATTTTTTTGACTTTTAGTTGACTTCTATGGCACCATCCATCTTGCAAGATTGGTTTGTTGAAGCTAAGAATCTTGTTTCACTAGGTCAAGTAAACATAAATTGTGTTTTTTTAATGGATTCATTGTGACATCTTAGAAGCATTGGAAACTAGGTTGTTACTTTTCCTACCCATTGACTACCCTAATTCTGGTGCAACCTTCATCAATTGTTGTATAGCTTGAATGTTATTTGATTTGATTTATATGCTAAAAGCAACACAATTGCCAGCTTCTTTCACATATTTTAACGCTAATATACTCATTTATTGGTCCGTTTCAAATTTTCAATTGAAAGCAACAAAAATCTTGTTTTTAAATGGATTCATTGTGAGGTCTTAGAAGCATTGGAAACTAGGTTGGTACATTTCCTACCCATTGATTGTCCTGATTCTGGTGGTAGCTTCATCAATTATTGTAGAGCTTGAATGTTATTTGATTTGATTTATATGCTAAAAGCAACACAATTGCTAGCTTCTTTTATATCTTTTAACACTAATATATTCATTAATTGGTCCATTTTCAATTGAAAGCAACAAATTATCTCAACTATTGGACCTTTTTCAATAAATAGTAAATCTCCCAATGTAGGTTGCTATTTTATCATTATGGATATGGTGCAAAGACTACTTCAGAGGTCTTTCAACGAGTCACCAATGCTATGACCTTCCAGTATTTATGTATGGTATTGATCTGTTCAATTGCATGCCCAACGCGCTTAAACTTATTTCACAATGAATCCATTAAAAAAACACAATTTTTGTTTACTTGACATTTTTATGTTTGAAATTTAATTTATAACTTTATATCATGACATTTGAGTATCACTAATGTTTTAATATTTGACTATGAAAGTGGTGGTGTATTTTTGCTATGTTATTTGACTATTAATATGGTGGTGTATTTTGAACTTAAATACTACTGCAAATATGTATATATTTCTGATTATTATATGTTTTTGTATTAACGTACCCAACCCCAAAAATATTTTTGACTGAATCCCGTACAGGATTCTTGTTCCCGTACCCAAACCCAAAAACGAATCAGTAACTTAGAGATTGAGGAAAGAATCAAGTAGGGAACAACAAGTGCAGTTGGGCTCTAAGCGGCAAGTTTGCTGCAATATAAAGGAGAGTCATTGTATTGTTTGCAAAATCTTTTTGTTTTGTGAAATGAATTCTTAAATGAACTCAAAATCAGCAACACTAACCCACTGTCCTTGAGGGTTTGAGTCAAAATGAAAGACAAATTTGCCTAGGAGAAAAAGAATAGTAAAGAATGTTCTTTCGAACTATAACAACCAATAAATAAAAGGAATTACTGTTTTTCATTTCCAAATTTAACAAGAAATTATTAAACCAGAAATGTGTTAATCAATAGAAGGTGGATATCCTCCAATTGTAGCCAACCTATTTTTATTAAACATTATGAGCAACCTAGTCCAATCATGATAGCTTAAAGATATCCTCATGAGTCAGTATGCAGTAGCATAAGAGACAGACATGATGGTTAAAATTTCAATATTTCATTCTTGCTGAGTAGGGTGATAAACTTGACCACATGACTACGTCGTGTTACACTTATTTAAAACCTTGGCCAAAGTGATGCTACTACTTGATAGTGTCAATCAGTTTCCTTGCCCCAGATATGCACCCCAATCAGAAGTCATACTAGTTAGGAGTTGCCTATGATGTATGACCAACCAAGGATTGTGTAGGGTCAAACACCAATCTCAAATGGCATTAGAATCTCTTTCCATTACTTCTCTGTGAAGGTTCAGGCCTTTCCAGTAGAAGATGGCACGAGAGACTAGTAAGTCCATGGATGGGTGGAAAAGCACCCTGATGATATTTTTCCTCCTCCACAGTTTTAGCAATGAAAGGTGGTTAAAGTTCCAGATGGAATAAACAGATTCAAGAAAATTGTAATCTCAAACTCTTTGTATCTTTGTAATGGTCACTTACTCTAAAAGTATTCTTTTCAGTTATCTTTTGTGCATTTCAATTTAAATAAGCTTAAAGTTCATGCTTTTTCCTTTCTTTCCTTTTAAAAAAAATATATTGCTGCTTTGTATCAATATTTATGCATTTCTGTTTATGCAAGTTTACATCAGAATTAAATGTTGCACTTTTATTAGTTGCTTAGTTTTAGTTTGTTACACAAGGCACCTCCACTTTTCAGTGGGAAAGCTTAAACAATGTTTGAGGACATTTAAACATGCTTCTTCCACCTTTCAATGGTGAGTTATTACAATATTACCACTTTTTTAATGGGGTAAATACATCAACAATAGCAAATTTAAACCTATTGGCGATACTACCATCCAGTCCTTACAAAATAAAGTGCATAGAAATTGAAGCTTTTGATAATATAATCATCCAAAGCATTACAAGGTTAGCACATATGCATTGTGAACACCAAAATAAGAGGATTAACTACTGATATAAAGTGCAGATGTTATAACTGCTGAAACACCCCACAATAGCACCAAATAACATGTACCCAGTACCCAGCTATGAAATAGCAACGTGATACCTTGAATGGATGAACTGGAAGGCTGGTATGGGTCTGAAAACACCCTTTTTGCTGCTGTATTTTGGACAAATCAGAACTGAAACATTGTTGTTGATGCTTTGGAAACTCAAAAAAGGAGCATACAAACACACCCACAAGCAAAAATACTGGAAAACTCCCTTCAAACTCCACCCAACACACCTCAAAACACTGAATAGATTTTCATCTCAGCAACATCAAAAACTGAAACTCGATTTGCAGCACAATGGTGATCTCTTGAATGAAATCACTTCAATCTAGCTTGGGATTATCTCTCAAATTCGAAACTAGAAATCAAATGAGGGTTTCCATCCTCAAAAGATTATGGAAGAACTTGCAAGTTCAATCCAATAGCATAACAGTATGAGAAAACATCAGCATAACCAAATGAGCCCCCAACACCTCCTTTTATAGCTTTTTCGTTGCTTTTTCAAAAAAGTGTTTTTGCTTTTTAGCTGCTTTTTCAAAAAGTATTTTACTTTTTCACTGCTTTTTTGAAAAAGTACTTATTTGCTTTCCAAAAAAGTACCTTTTTACTTTTTCAACAAAGTACTTTTCAATTTTTTGAAAAAGTTTTTTTTTTTTTTTGTACAAGTACAAGTGAAACCTTTGATTTCTCACTAGTTTCCAACCAAGCTAGATGTCTTATGGGGCATCCCCTTGATTGGACAAAAACTGAATTCTTCTTATTAGCTACTGCTTGAACAACTGATTCATCAACCACGACAACCTCATGCTGAATGGAAAGATCTCCTTCACGTGATTCAAATGAAAACATGGCTGCATTGTATTCCTCAGTATGTTGTTTATAACCTTCTGATTGGAGAGAATCTTCAACAAGACTTGAACAAAATTCTTCAATAGTACTCATGAAATGATCTTCATCAAATTCTGGGATAGATCTCTTATGCATAACATGTTCTATTTCATCCTTAGAAGAACTTTCTTGAGAACCTGAAAAAAATATCAAAACCTCCAGCTTGGAAAATAGACTCTTTATTTTCATCCTTCCCAAGTTGCTCATGATCTTCCAATTTATGGGATACTAGTTTGGCATCAAAGCTTGAACAAAACAATTCCATCTCATTCCAAAACATATCCTCTTCAATATCTTCTTTGCTCTTTTGAATAGGAGAGCTGAACTTTGCTTCATGACAACTTTCATCAAACTCTCCAAACTCCAAAATAGAATTATCTTTATGTTCTAAAACTGTTGTTGATGCTGCTTTGAGTAGGTTTTCTTCATCTTTCTCCACAAAAGAGGGCAATTCATCAAACCAAACAACAGAAACCTCATTTTTATCTTCAAAAACTATCTTTTCACATCCCATGACATGATTGTCCTCCTTCATCAACACCTTTGAGAGATGGTCTTCAACTTCTTGTTGTGTATTCTTCATGGTCTTCGACATGGTCTTTCTTTTTGTTCAACAACTTTCTGGAACTGCATAAACCAGATTTGAGAGTCGCCAGCTATGTCTGCTTCCTCCTCTTGGAAGAGACCAGCAAGATCACTTTGTTCAAGATTAGAATCCTCCACTACTGCATTTGTTGGTGGTGCCTCAAGAGCAAAATTATGAGCAGCAGGTAGATATGGCCTTCTTGGAATGTCTTCTTCATAAGGGGAAGAGAATACACCTTGAGCTAGCTGCCTTTTAAGAGCAAGCAACTCATTTGCCAATTTTTGCACCATGGGATTCGTCCTTGTGCTGGAGGAAAATGAATCTAAAGAAGCAGAACCACTTGGTTCTACCCTTATTTGCCCAACAAGAATGAGATCGTGTTCAATTTCTGTCGCCAGGGTTTGCGCAATTGCAAGAGTAGTTGGGGCTGCTCTTCTCAATAGGAAACCAACCTTGGGTACTTGAGCATTTACAAAGAAACATTTCAAATTCTCAACTATAGGTTGAGCAAGAGTTGGAATTCTTCGTGTCAGCTTATTGAAGTGAGCAATGAACTCACGCATAGGCACGTGAGATTCCTTCTTCAACTGGGTGAGTTGAGCCAACAAAGCATGAGCGTCTTCAGGAGGCTTGAACCTTTCTTCAAACTTGGCTATGAGAGTTGCCCAATTTGTGATGGTATGTGGTGCCAAATGATAAAACCAATCTGCAACAACACCTTGGAGAGTCTCCACAAACAACCTTACAGATACATCTTCGTATTCAACACCATGAACTCCACAAGCACTATAGAAAGCAGCAACATGTTCATCAGGATGTTGTTGTCCATCACCAAAGAACTTGGGAAAGTTCTTTCGTGATCCTTCAGGAAGAGCATGTAGGGGTAGAGCTAGATTCAATGGACCAAAAGCATTTCCCCAAGGACCTTGAGTAGCCATTTACATGTCCTTGGTGAAAGCTTGAAAAACTTACAAGAAAATAAATTACAATGAAAAAGGACACGGGTATACTTCAAAAGAAAGCGTGAGGCTTTCTAATGCGTATTGTTTCCCCAACGGAGTCGCCAAAAACTGTTGGTTGAATATTTTATAAACTTGTGAGGTTTAGCAAAATGGTGGTTTCAACCAAAGTGTGTGAGATAAAACTCTCTTAATTAAGGGAAGGCTCCCCCTTTCTTACTAACTAAAACAAATATGGGTGGAACAATAACCTTTCCTCTTGCTTCAGGAAAGATTAAATTATTTTCTCTTTTTAGAAAAGTAGCATTAACTTTTAAATAAACTCTTACAACAACTTGCAATAAAATCAAGAGGTAGGAAATGAAGTTTCCTGAAAGCTCAAAGACTTCTGTCACTTCCTTCGGGATGGGAAAACAATTTCAAGCACAAAGTCTTGAAAATCTGAGATCCTATCTACCCTTTTGAAAGATAATCTAATGACAATATATAGCACAAGACAGCATAAAGTCTGCAAATATGATGTATCTATTAATTACTACAAATGGGAATTATTACGAGCTCAAAGACTTGCAATTCTTCTTGATTTCTAAATTCAAATTATGAATTCAACCTTCAACATTTACAGCACAAAGTCTGCAAATATTTCAATTGAAGCTCTCCTTAGCAATTTTCCACAATCTCCAAATAATCACAAAATAATGCTCCAAAATGACATAAGAACACAATGGATGCAAAGTAGGACTTCAACACAAAGTCTGCAATTTCCAACTCTTTGATATTACTTGAAAAAGAACAACTTATAACTATAAAGCTCAAAGTCTTTATGAGTACAAAATTCTGCAGAATTTTCTTGCTTGCCAAAAAGATAAATAGTACAATAGACCCCCTCAAGTATTTATAGGAGAGAAGCCTTGAGAAAAAGGTGGGAGGATCCCAACTAATTTGAGAAATTCTATCAACCACTAACTAACTGCAGTTGACTTATTCAACATTACAAGTCCTATTATAATTTGACTTGAAATGTTATTACATGCAATTACAAATTACAACTTTGCAAGTGATTTGATCACATGCAATTACATTTTTCCATTTTACATGTAATTTGTCAAGACTAAATTACAAATACATAATTGAAACTATTCTAAGTGTCCAAAGACACGACTTGAACTACGTCATCCTTGATTGGGTCTTCATGTTGCTGTTTGGAAAACATTCTTCCATCTTTGTCTTGAAAGTATTATATGCTCAATCATGTCACTTATTCAACTCTTTGTGTAGCTTCGTCATGTTGTTCTTCCTTTGTATCATTCTTCAGCCTTGGAATTTGTTTCAAAAATAAGGCCCATGCCTTATATTATTGATTTGGTAGGTCATGTGCACAAGCAGGACTAACGAGAATGAGACAAAGGGGCTGCAAAAGTGAGGCCAAAGCTCAATTTCGGGTTTTGGAAGACTAACTGCAAGTAAAGTGTATAATCGGGATTTTGGAAACATATTGCAAGTGAACAAAGTGCAAGGTAGGAAAAGTGAAAGGTAATTGCAAGTTATCACTTTAACTTGTAACCTTGGTCAAAATCTCCTACTTGTAATCAAATTATGAAAACCTGATTTTCAGGCAAGGGCATCATTTTTGCAGAAAATGATAATGATGATGAAGAAAAATGGTAATGGCAAATGAATATGAAATGAAGGCAAGTGAATGAAAAGCGAATGGAAAGGCGAATGAAAGAGAGAGAAAAACGTTTTTATGAATGAAGGCGAATGAATAATGATGGTGTATGAAAGAGAAATGAATGAAGGGCGTATGAAGTGGAAAAACGCGTTTTCAGCCATACACGTTTTTTTTATAATATGCAATCTCAATCTCCATAGAAAGGCAACCCAGGAACAAAAGATTTAAAGCAACAAAAACAGAAAAATAAAAAGAAACAAAGAACATACCCGCAACAAGAGTTTACAAGCCAAAACAAAGAAGAAAAACCCTAGGCGCCATGTACAAACTCAAATCTGCAAAATCGTGGCAATGGTAGAGCAAAAATGGGGGATTTAATAAAGTTGCAGACCTTTCCAAGTATTTTTCATGCCAAATATCTCTCCAATCGGGGTACATATGAGCAAGAGTAAGTTAAAAATCCACAAAAACACTTGCAAAACTAATTTCAGGTTTTTTGATGCTCATTACAAGTTAAAAATAACTTGTAAAACTTCATTGCAAGCATTTCGGGTTTTTTAAGTCTCATTACAAGTGAACAAAATAACAAATAACTTTAGAAATGCCCTTTACTTGCAAATTGGGTTTTTAGATACACTTTGCAAGTGAACATTATGATAAAAGACTCAAATAGGAACTTTTGGAGCTCATTGCAAGTAAACTTTTAAAAATAAAAAGAAATAGGAACTTTTGGAGCTCATTGCAAGTTAACTTAAGTGAAATCGGACTTTTTATAACATGTTGCAAGTAACTTGTAAAGTGAGCTAAAAGTTCCTACAACTTGTAAGTTATATAAAAAGTTCCTACAACTTGTAATTAGAACAAAGAGTTCCTACAACTTGTAATTAGAACAAAAAGTTCCTACAACTGACTTAAAATAAAGGCAAAAAGTTCCTATCACTTACTTCTAAGAAGAAATTAAAACCCCTACTTTCAATGATGCCCCAAAAACCCGAAATTGACCAAAAACACACTAAAAATGACTCAGAATTTCACGAAAATGGATGAGAGTGAGTGAAAAAAGTTAACCAAAAGGACTATAGACCCAAAACTGAAATTTTCTAACCTTTGCACCTCGTAAAATGTGCCTTAGAAGAGAAAATCTTCAAATTTTATCAAAATTTTGATAGGTTATCCTAATTTTTGACAAGTCAAAAATTAGGGACAACAGGGAATATATCATATTTACTCTTCAAAAGGGCAGTTCCCCTTCAAATTCAGAGAAACATTCTACCTTACACATTGTTTTGTTTCAAGTTGTCCTATAAGGGACAAATTAAAATGATAAGAGTGTTCAAAGAATACAAAAACAAGCAAAAGTAGTTTTAAGTTTTTAACAATATGAATCTGCTATGCAGAAACAAGAATTACAAGAATAAATGCTATTAAACAAGAAATGATGATTCAAAATCCAAAAGAGAGTGTAAAGTTACGACCAAAATGTAATATCCCCAATGGGATCTGCCATAAAATTCTGATTTTTATTTCTGCTCAAACCCTAATTCTGATTTTTGATTTTTATTTTTTGATTTCAAACAACATATCATAGCAAACATACAAGTGTCCAAACATGACAAATAATACATGTCAAATGATGCTGCCAATTGATATTCATATCAAACATAAGATTCACCATGAAAAACACAAGATAGGGCATACAAATGCAACATACAGATATGATTTTCTATAGATAACTTCTGCTGTTACAAAACTGAATATTCTGGACTGATTTTACAAAACTTGTTGATGTGTTTTTCGTGGACGCACTAACGCAGAATAAAGTCGCCAACGGCTACCCTATTCTCTCTTGATCAAAGTATTCCATGCTAAGATTGCAAGAAAGTTCGTATGCTCAACTCCAAGGTTCTTTCGCGAATAGGCTCAGTTTGGCTCGATGTGATTTGCTGGTATTTCAAGGGGACTTACGGAATTGTTCGGCAGCGGAGAAAGGAATTCAAATGCTCGAAAGATCTGTCTATGAAGTTCGGGTTCCCTATTCTAACCGGAAAGTACTGAATTGAAATGGGGTAGGGTTTAGAGGGTCTAAATCTATTCTAAGGCGTGGGATATGGAGCTCAACTTTAGCAAACTTCTAACCGGACTTCGCTTTGCCTCGCATCGGACAGCTTCCACGGAGTCGGTGCAATCTTCAAGGGAAATGACTAAAGATGTTCAAACCACCATTTGGCATAAAGATACCATCACGACGACGCATACCATTATTCAAACTGTGATTGAAGTTAAGCGCATGATATTCCAGTTGACCACACAAGGCGCATTCACCATCAGCAAATACACTAGTGGTATGGATAGACGAAGTTGCTTAGATCAAACACCACATTCCACAGCTAACATCTACTTGCATGAAAATGAAATTTACTACTCTACGCTACTTGAAGTAGAAGGGATGAAGAAACCTCGCTAGCTATCCACAACAAAGATGAATTTCACCATCAATGAAAGATCTTTTATTATGAAAGTTTTACACGACAATTTCTTACAAAAGTTTTCAAAGGAAAACTTTCCTTCTCCTCCAACTACACTATCAATCTACTTCTAAGTACTTCTAAGTTGTCCCTCTACTCTAATTCTACTCTGTCTACTGTCTAACTGAGTTACAAATGAGGGGGACTCCCCCCCTTTATATAGCTAGCCAAGTCCAAAAGACGGCTAGGGTTACAATTAATAGAGTGGCCAGAATCGTGCCACCTCAGCCCTAACCCTAAAAACCGCCAGAATTGGGAGTGGTACATTAAATGAATCAAAGATTCCCACTCACTCCCAAAAATAGCAAAGGCAATAAATGCCCACAATTAGTCTTCTAGAAGATTCCGCTTGTAGACGCGTTCGCACTGTCCTTGATCTTCTTTCCTGACGTCATTCTTCAACTTCGCTCGAGCTTCCATCCTTTCTCCATCTTGATTTTTGAAAACATTTCATCTTTGTCACTTGAGCTAACACTTAGCCAATTTCTTGCAACCTTTTCTTCCTTCGCCGTTGAAATGTCATCTTGGATTACTTACATCATCAACGCCTGATCTCGACGTTCCTCCTGCAAAACAAACAAGGAGGAGAGTATTAGAACACTTCATAATATAAATTCAACTTACTTACCGTTCATCGCCTCCAGTAGCCAACTTTTGTTTCCTATCTCGCACTCTGCCTGGGCATACTTCATTCCGATATTTCATCCAACTTAGACTCGAGAAAATCCTTTCATTAGGAATTTGATCAAAAATTATCTAGGCGATCATTTTCAAATTCATCGGCCAAGGCAATTTTATGTCAACCACATTTCGTTTCATGCCTTAGAAAATTTTTGAATTTCCCTTAGGAAATTCATCAACCTAGCGCCCATCAAAAATATTCACCCTGAAGGCCTCGACAAAGTGTAGAAGACCTCAAAATCCATTCCTGATCGATAATCATCAATACCCAGAAGAAAATTTTCTTCAAAACGCCTCAAATTCATGGGTATGCAACGAACGGGTTCATTTAATTCTTTTAATTTTGAACCTTAGAAAAATAATTTCTCATCAAATTTATTTCGTTTCATCATCTGTGAACATTTATTTTCGCTCTGACTTGGAAATATTTTTGTTGACCCTGTGCAGCTGGCATCCACCAACTTTCCACTGGCAACTTTACTCATTCCTGAGAGAATTTCATTACTCCTCCAAGCTAGGCATATTTTTCCTAAGGTGATACTTAAATATCAATACTTAGGAAAAATAAATAAATTTTACCACTTCATCATTCAAGCCTAGGCGCATTTGATAGGAGGCATCTTAAATTTCAAAAATTTCCAACGTCTTGAAGTATTCCTCACATACCCCCTAGGCGCCTAGAGGAGTCCACTTAAAATTTCCCATACTTAGAAATATTTGACTTCAAACTCCCACGCCTAGGTTCCCTACTCACCTTGGGCGCCAACAAGGGGTCAAGCCTCAAGTGTTAACACTTAAAATATTCTCAAAGGGACCCACTTTATGCTTTGGACGCCTTGTATTTAGCATATATTCTTGTCTTTAATTGGGCGTATTTTGTCCTTTTCCTCCTTTGCATGCAATTGCTTTGACTTTGTCTTCATGCATCTTAGGCGCATTTTGAAGGGTGAGCATCCAATCTAGAACATTTAGAATATTTTGAACACCTTCCTTGGGGTATGGGCGCATTTCACAGGTAGTACTTCCACTTTCAAAATTTTGAAGTCCTCTTTCCTCATTTAAGTTCTTGGGCGCATTTGGGCTTGTGAGCTTCAAATTTGTTTTCCTTAGAAACTTTTCCATCATCCTCTCAAGGTAGGGCGCATTTTGGACCCCTGGCTTCCATTTTTGACCCTTAGAAAATTTTATGCATCTCTTCTCAAGTAGGGCGCATTTAATAGGGTCAACTTCCATTTTCGACACTTAAACTTTTTTCTTACCTTGAACACCCAGAGGCGCATTTCAGAGGTGACACTTCTAGTTTCATGAGGGGCGCATTTAGGGGGTTGCACTTTTAGTTTCCAACACTTAGACTTTTCTTCAGCTCTCCACAGGTTAAGGCGCATATCCCACATCAAGCTTTCAATTTTGACCCTTAGCAACCTTTAAGTTGACCCTGGGCGCATATAACATGGCCTACCTCCAGTTCAATCACTTAGGCGCATATGAGAGGGTCTCCATCCAGTTTCAACGCTTGGAGAGTTTGCACATCACCTTGGGCGCATTCTACATGGTCAACTTTCAATTTTCTCTCTCAAGACTTTAGGCGCATTTGCAAGGGTGAGCCTCCAATTTTGGATACTTAGAAGATTTTTGAAACCTCTTCAAGCCTGGGCGCATTTCCCATGACCTACTTCCATTTTGGGTGCCTTAGAAAGTTTTTGATGCTTCTTCTTCTTCAAGGCGCATATGGGGGTCCTTACTTCCATTTTAACACTTAGAAGATTTCCAATCCCTTTTCCCTTAGCTAAGGCGCATTCTACCTCCCACACTTTGAGTTTTCTCAGACTTAGAAATTTTTTCTCATGGCTTTTCAACTTGGGCGCATTTTACCATAGGAGGTTCCAATTTCCGTACTTAGAATATTTTTCAACCATCTTGAAGCTCAAGGGCGCATTTTACCAATGGAGCTTCCAATTTGTGTGACTTAGAAAATTTCAAGACTCCTGCCAGCTTGAGGGCGCACATGGAGGGGTCCTCTTCCATTTTTCAAACACATCAGGAATTTTGATCTGTTTTTTGGCCTTTTAAAGCAAGCTTTGATGGTGGACCCGAAAAATTATCAAACTTGGTGGATTTCTTGCCCTTTGCCAAATTTAGGGTTTTTGATCATGCTAACCCTAATTTGCTATTTTTAGAAAGTTTTTCAATTTTGTACTTCAGGCCAATTTCAAGCTTCAAAAAGGCTGGATTTTACTTTGTTCGGATCCTGGTGACATGATTGAGTTGCTGGTGCCCGGTACCTGTATGCCACTGCTATTTTTAGCAACCTGCTAAAAATAGTAAATGTTCGGAATGAGCTCAAATTTCACGTGTTGAACGCCTGAAACATGGTGATCGTGGCTGGATGCCACTTTTTGCATGGTTGCGTGCTCTGCCCTTGATTTTAGGAAACCCTAATTTCTCTGCCCCTGCCTGCTAAAAATAGTAAGTGTCCGATTTTCCATCCTCTGCAACTCCGTTTGATTTGAAATTCGCGCCATAGGGTCTTCATCACATGTTTAACCTGTTTATACTAAGACTTGACTTGGACCTGCTATTTATAGCCGTTTGTGAAGTGACTTACTATTTATAGTAAGTGCTCGTTTCTGAAACTTTCCTATCTCCGTTTGAGTTGAAATTTGGATAGTGCGCCCGTTGTTGGTGAATTTGCCTGTGTATGCCGGCGCCTGAGATTGACTTTCTATTTATAGCCTGCGTCTGGAACACTTTACTAAAAATAGCAAGTTCTCCGATTGCTTTCAAATTTTGCCAGCAGATTCTCGAAAGGATGATGACCATGATGGATACCTTAGTTTTGCACATTTTGACCTCTGACTCCTCATTTTTAGCGCTGAAGCTCGAAACCCTAATTTTGTGCATGTTGCTCAGATGAGCTCCGTTTGACCTTGTTTTAGTTGCATGATGATCAGCTTGCATTTCTAAGGTGTTGAGTAGCTGCCTGAGATACCTGCTAAAAAAGAGGCGGGCTGGAAAAGTGACTGACCGGCTGCCGGATGATCTTGCATTTCATACTGCCTGAAAAATATCGAAAAACCCAGAAAAACCCAGAAAAATCTCCAACATGCAAGCACTGGCTAAAAATAGTAAGTTTCCGAAAAGTGGTCAGCTCCATTTGCATGTTACATTGTCGCGAAGCTCTTGGAAAACCCAGAAAGAAAATGCCGACATGCGCCGAAAATGTCTGCATGCAAACCCTAATATCGGCCTCCGAAGGCCGAATGCTGAAAGTCATCGTCATGCTTTGCATGTCATATCACTGCGAAGGTCTCGAAAAACCCACAAAGAATCTCCAGACATGCGTTGAAAAACTCTGCCTCTAAGCCCTGAAAATTGCCTCCGAAGGCAGAACTGCTAAAAATAGCAAGTTGTCCGTTTTAGTTCAAATTTAACCTGTGAGTAGCCTGATGTGCTCTGGACGCAGTGTGACTGTCGGAATCTCAAAAATGCCGAAGGATTGCCTGTAATTGTGCACTTACTAAAAATAGTAAGTACCTCATAATTTGATGAAAACTCGTTGAGAGCCTGCTGGAAGCACACTGACAACAACGTTAAGTTCAATTTTCAATTTATTCACTTTATTCGTCCTCAAATTGGCAAGTAAGTTCAAAACCCTAATTTCTAGACTTAGCCAAAATCTTACATTTAAGCTCACAGACGGGCACATCCCCGGACAGACAGACAGTAGAAGAGAGAGACAACAAAAACGACCGAAAAGCAAAGCCAAAATTAGGGGGTCCCCATTTGTAATGGGGTGATGTGTGAAAAACGTCACAACAGTTGCCCAAGGCCCAAGGGAAGGATTGCATTTACATGGTAGTTGACAGATTAACCAAGTTTGCTCATTTCTTTGCCATTACCAGCACTTTTTCTGCAGCCCAAGTTGCAGATTTGTTTTTTCGAGAAGTGTTTAGGCTGCATGGGTTGCCAAAGAATATTGTAAGTGATAGGGACAGCAAGTTCCTAAGTACCTTTTGGCAGGAAGTTTTCAGAATGAGTGGTACTGTGCTCACTCCAAGCACGAGTTATCACCCCCAAACTGATGGGCAAACAGAAGTGGTGAACAAGTGGTTGGAAGGCTACTTGAGAAATTATGTGTTAGAACAACAGAAAGCTTGGGTTAAGTGGCTGCATATAGGCGAGTACTGCTACAACTCTACTTTTCATATGTCAATCAAGATGTCTCCTTTCTTGGCACTTTATGGATATGAAGCACCTAGTTTTGCAGATTTGGTGTTTGGTGACAGCAAAGCACCTTTAGCCAAGGATTTGTTGCAACATAGTCAAGACATAATGAGATCCTTGAAGGATAATTTGCAGATTGCACAAAATCAGCAGAAGTTGTATGCTGATCAGAGGCGTGTTGAGCGTTTGTTTGAGGTTGGGGATATGGTCTATCTCCGTTTACAACCTTATAGACAGTCTACTCTCAAGAAGAGTGGAGCGGAGAAGCTCAAACCTCGCTTCTATGGGCCATTTAGGGTCATCAGAAAAGTTGGGGCAGTAGCTTATGAATTAGAGCTACCTTCAGATAGTCGAGTGCATAACGTCTTCCACGTGTCTCGCCTCAAGAAGGCATTTGGACACAATGTGGTTGCTTCTTCACAGTTGCCACCGTTGGATGAAGAGGGACAGTTGGTTCTAGTCCCAGAGGAGATACTTGATGTCAGAGAACGTTCTTTGAGGAATAGAACTATCAGAGAATGTTTGGTAAAGTGGAAGAACCTGCCTATGGAGGATGCAACTTGGGAAAGTGATGAGATATTGCAGCATCCTAGTTTGCGATTGCTTGAGGACAAGCAATCTTGGGGAGGGCGACTGTAATGTCCCCGTCTCAAACCTGATCATTCATGTGACCGTTGGCCTTTTTTCTGGAAACCCGAAGGCTAGTCGGAAGATAAAATTAGGGTTTCCTATTTTTGAGGAGGTCATTGCTCAGAGATGGAGGATTCAATGGCGGATTCTTTCTGGGTTTTCAGAGAGCTTCGCAGCGGTATGATCATCTTAGCATTCAGAGCACTTTTTGGAATTTACTATTTTTAGTAAATTCTATTTTTGGCAGCTTTCCAGTGAGTTCAGCTCGGTTGACTTCCAGTTTCAGTTGGGTCAGATGTCTTGCTCAGTTTTGGCTTCAGGGCACATTCAGAAGGATAAATTAAGTCAGTTAATTTAAAGGGTCATGTTTAAATGTTATATTTTAACGTTGACCCCTTGGCTTAGACTTAATGACTTAATGTTGTTTTTAAAAGTGGGTCCTTGAGGGTGGCGCCCTCATTAAGAGATGATTTAATTATTCCCTAAGTCAAAGCAAGGTTATGAGGGGCGCATATTTCAAAGTGTGATATTTAATTAAAATGTCAAATCTAAAGTTTTGAAGGAAAAGTACGCCCATCCTTGAGGAGAGTGGGTTTTGACCTAAAAGCAGATTTTAGGGTTTTGCGAAGTCAACGGAAGAATTATAAAGGGGAGTCTCGGTGCATCATTTCGGGATCTTTTGACGACTATACTGTTATGCTGCCGGATTGGCTCTGGAATTGCTTCGAGGAATGAAGGCCTCCTAGCTTGGGCATCTCTTCTCGTTTGTAAGACAACGACTAGTGATGATTATTAGTCTAGTTTTGTGATCATTGATTATTGTGCATTGTAATCTGCGTATTGCATATTAGATTTCTGTTCTGCATATTAGCCATGTTTTAGAATTGCTTGTTTACTACAGCAGATTCGCCTTTTTACTTGTAACTCAAAAAAGACAAAAAAATTAGGTTGTGGGTATTGTCTCATTCCTTCCGTTTTGGTCAAGCGCCCTTGTTTGTAAGTTTATAGATTTTTTGAAGCAGATCTGAATTTTTAAATAAGAAATCGCCCATCCTGGCTGGGCCGTACTTTTCAATCTCTTGAAATTCGTGCATTAAATGATCCTTGCATTTTAGGTCTGTTCTTTGGTTGGGATTTAGGTGCCTCCATCATATGAATGTTTTGCATTCAGTCTCATGTTGTTTGAATAAGTATTAAGGGAGTTCCAAGCAATATCAGAGTTCTATAGGTTGCTGGTTATTCACTGTAAGGTGCAGGTCTGATATACAGTGGGCAGAAATCTGCAACTTCTACATCGGATGGTGGTGAGAATTCTTCAAGCGTGGTGGAGACTCCATTGAGGATTTGCCAAGCTTGGACAAGGTTGGATCTATCAAATACTATCTCCATTTAAGTTTCATTTCTCAGCACAGAGATTACTAATATTGTTGCAATTACACATACGCTGATTTATAATTGATAGCAAGTTGTCATCTTTCAAATTGTATGCTGGTAGTAGTACTGGCAGCCATTTAAGTTCTTGCTTATCAGATTGTAATGTTCTTTTCTCTTTCAGCATTTGATATTGAATGTAATCCATCTCCGCCCTATGGTCGCTACTTACCCACACTGGGTCAGCAAGCACATTCTGGGTGTTGAGTGTTTCAACTTTCAGTAGTTTCTTTCAAGCATTACTTTTAGTTTTCACTCCGTCATATGGTCGCCCCTCACTCCGCATTGGATTGGGTAGCACATACTTGACGTTGAGTTCTTTCCTGCATTTAGAATAGGAAGATCCTCTGACCAATGCTCGCCATCATCGGCGCCATTCTGGTTAGAGTTGCTTCTTGCACGTTTTGGTTTACTTCTCTAACCTTAACGGGTGCACTGCTTGTAATTTGTAAATTGAAAAAAACGAAAAAATTTGGCTCGGAATATTTCAAAAGGATTATCATAACTTTCCTCAACACCCACTTCAAAGAGAGGATTGTCAAAAATTTGAAGGTCATTCCTTTCATCTTGCTGATCCAAATCTGCACATGCAACTTTTGATTTTCTTGTGACACTTCCTAGATCAAACTCCTCCTGAAGACTATCAAGCTCTCCAATCACTTGCTTGATTTCTTCAGCTCTTCGTGCACTCTCTTGCTCCTTGGAAAGTTTGAAGTTAGCAAATTGGTCTTCAACCTCTGTTACAGCCAACTGAGTTTTTTTTAGCATGTCCTTTGTTGATTCGAGTTCTAGAGTGAGCTCATCAACCTTTCTCTCCTTTTCTTGGAAAGCACAAATGGTCTTCTTTGCAATTTCAATGGCATGATCTCGATCTTCAATCAAGTGTATGTGTTAGTGTTGTAGCTGTAGGAGATATTTTTCTCCTTAAATATCTTTGTCTAAGGTAGGTCAACCTTCTTGCCTTAGATAATATTTTATATTCTTTATTTTCTAAAGGGGCCGACCTAGAAGGAGTTTGCCTATCTTTGTATATAATGGAGGTGATTTCATCTCATTTGGACATCACAACATTCTCTCTTCAATTCTCATTCTTAAGCAGCAGATCGCCATTTTCAGTAGTAGACTAGTTTTCAAGAAGAAGTTCATTTATTTCATTCGCTTCATTATTAGCAGTAGGAGTTCGCTACTCTTAGCAAGTCTTAGCAGCAGATTCGTTTCTTTGTAGAAGGTTTATTATATGCTCAAGGAGAAGCAACATACATTATTGTATAAGTCTTGGCCAGATTTAAAGGGCCTGATTTGTAAGCAGATTTTTGCTGTTATTATTCTAAAGAGATCTATTTGTTGGGTTTTTTCGCCCTCGAGTAGGAGGGTTTTCCTAGGGTATTCACTGTGTTCATTGTTCTCTTGTGTTGTATTTCTGCTTATTTACATTTCTAATCATAAAACTAACAGTATGTACTTGGACTTCAAGGTCTCCAAGGAATCTTTGATAAGTTGCAAATTGGGAAGAGCAACTTCATCTTTAACTCCTCTTCGTCTCTCTTCAAGCTGAGCCTTTCAGTAAAGCTCTTCAACCAAGCTCTGTGTGCAATCAAATCTAGAGAGAGCTAGCACTTCATCTTCAATGGACACCTCGAGTTGGCCTTCACACTCATAAGAATGCGAAGGTGGTGAACTGCTGATAGGCTGAAAGAAAAAATTAGAACTTGGTTTCTTGCCTTTGCTGCCCTCATAGATGCTCCAACATTATTTTCTTTCTCCACCAACTAGCTGCAAATGCTCAACATTATGAAGAGGATCATACTTCACAATTTCTTCGACCCTTTGCTTGTAGTCAGCCTCTTGAATGGGTAAATCAGATTTTTGTTTGAGAACATCTGCAAATCTTTCATTCTCAAGAGCCATAAGGTCTTCTAGCTCTTCTTCCTCATCACTGTCTCCTTGATCAAACGTTATGGCAGCCCCCAACTCGAACGGAGAATCATTGTTGATCATTGTTTTGAAAGTTTCGGTAGCAACAAACTTTTCCTTGGTGGCTGCAATCATCTCAAAGGGATCATCATAGAACTTTACCGAGCAAGCTTCTTCATCAAAGACATCTTTGCCTCCAAATGCCACCACACAGCTTGCAATGCAATCTGATTTTTGGTCTTCATTAGGATCAAAGGGAAACTTATCCCACACAGGTTCTTTGTCATACCTTGATGCCATCACACCCAGATCCCAAATGCTAATGGGTTGATTGAGATGGTCAACAGGAAGATGCTTATCATGCTCCTCTTGAAGTGTTGACTCTTTGAATAAGTCAGCTCCCAATTCACTTAAACTGATATCTTCAAACCATTTCTTTCCAATGGTTCGATTTGCTAATCAAACCCAAGACCAACCGTGTCACCACCAGGATGAAATGAAGAATCTTCATTGCTAGCTATTTTGAAAATTTCATCATTTTTATCTTCAATGAATCCATCATGAGTTAGTATATTACTGATTTCTTCATTAGTAGCCTAATGCATACCAAAGAGGTCTTCTTGGCTACTTGTCATAAATTCGTCTTGTGAAAACTCTTTAGAAGTTGGGACAGCAGCAAGAGGGGAATTATCCTTCACCAAATCTTCAACAAGAGGAGATTAAACACATCGGAATCATCCTCAGCGACATCACTAGTATTTCCTTCATCTTGCTCTAATTTCTTCAAAAGTGGCTTCAGTTTCTCCTCACATTGATTAAACAATTCCTTGATTAACATAGCAGCAATAAGAGAATCCTTTTCTTCACATTCATATGTGTCCAAGAGGAGAGATTGGACATTTGGTGGAACTTCATCAGCCTCTTTAATAGTGAGAGCAAGAATTTTCTTCACAGCTGCAACAACATTCTCTTCTTGTTCGCTCCAAGTGGATATGAAGAGGTAGTGAAACAGGTGATAAATCTGATCTTGCATTTCAAGTCTAATAGCAAGTTACCTGTCCTGAGATCTGAAAATGTCTTTAAGATAACAACTTTTCTGGGAAATTGACTGCTACCGGTTTCATCAAGATCCTAAAAACTTTCTACAATCCTATGAAGAATCTTCTTCATAGTTTCATCATCATAAGGCATCAAAGGTGCTATAATCCTCATAACTTCACTAAGGCATGAAGTAACTGACAAACTTATCTCTTCATCAGGATGCCCTATCCAATAAGGATGAATCAAAAAGGTTATTGTAGGAGATAATGCCTTATTCAACAATTCAGTAGGTGATTGTTGGACTTGACTCAAACAATGTTCCAACTCTAATAATAGGCTCACTTCATCACCTCTTGTCTGACATTCTTCATTGAGCCTTGTACCGGCAATGGAAAGTGCTCTTGCCAAACTTCTTTCTTCTTCAAAAGCCATAATCAAATCTGACTTCTCATGGTTTCTGAACAGAAATGCAACACTCTAACTAATCTACAGTTTAAGAATGGTAACTAACTACCAATTTCAGTTGAAATGTAACTAACTAGTTTTCATACTAGAGTTTCCTTTGCAATATCGAATGAAAAAGATAAACAATTTGAACAATAACTACATAAACAAATCATCAACTAACTTTTTAGTTTTCAATTTCAGCTGAAAAGGAAACAATTAACTGTCTATATAACCGAAAATCACAGTAGGTTAATAACTAACTTTTCTTTACTTTTGAAATGAAAAGTGTTGATGTTGCAGCATCGGTATTCACTTCCAGCGATCTCCTTGTTTCAAGAATGATAAATTAAATATAGCTAAGGCTATTTAATTTAGACATAGCGATTGGACAAAAGCAAAAGACACGTCACTTATATTAAATAGTGATTAATTGTTAATGAGGCTCCATTTATGAATGGGCGCGATTTCTAAGGGAGCCGACCTCTTGTGTAAGAGGCACGATTATTTGTTCAAGGCCGACTTGTATTCATTGAAGGGTCACGTCCCTCATCCCTATCTTGTATATATACACCTTCATGTATCTCACTTAGCATCGATTCATTCATTGTTCTCATTCCATCTCAAGTGCAAATTTATTCAAGGCAGGTCTGTTGTGACCTTTTCACACATCACCCCATTCAAAATGGGGACTCCCTAATTTTTCCTTCGTTCTTGGTCTTTTGGCTTTGGTTTTGTCTCTCTCTCTCTTCTCTGTCTCTTTCTTCCGTCTGTCTTTTTGGTGGATACGCCCGTCTTTGAGCTTAAACTTGAAATTTTGGCTAAGTCTGTAGAATTAGGGTTTTGAGTCTTCTAGTCAGTTTGAAGTCAAATTGAGTGAGTGAATTGAAGTCTAAGCTTAGCACTGCGTTCAAGGCACGTCGAACTGCTTGTTTGCAAATTTTGAGTTGAATTGGACAACTTGCTATTTTTAGCAAGTATCACCTTTAGAAGCAGATTTTAGGGTTTACATGCAGAGTTTTTCAGTGCATGTTTGGAGAATATTTTTGGGTTTTCCGAGACCTACATGATGGTATAGCATGCAAAATGAGACGATAACTTTCAACAGTTTTCACTTCGGAGGCTATTTTTAGGGTTTGAATGTTGGAGTCTTCGATGCATGTCTGGATATTCTTTGTGGGTTTTTCGGAAGCTTCGCAGTGATGTAACATGCAAACCAGGATCAGGACCTTTTTCAAGAGCTGTCTTCAGAGGCTATTTTTAGGGTTTGCATGCAGGATTTTTCAGTGCATGTTAGCATATTTTTCATGGGTTTTTCAAGAGCTACACAGTAAGGTAACATGCAAGCAAAATTAATCACTTTTCAGGAACTTACTATTTTTAGCCAGTGCTCGCATGCAGTCCAGTTTGTTGGGTTTTTCTGGGTTTTGTGAGATCTCTTAGACAATGTGACATGCAAATGCATCCGATAGCTGATTGGTTACTTTTTCAAACACTTACTATTTTTAGTAGGACCACTTTGGCAGCTACCCAACACTTCAGAATCACGAACAGAGCAACATGCAACAAAAACGGGGTCAAATGGAGATCATTTGGTCAACATGCAAGTTAGATTATTAAGGTTTCTAGCTTCAGGACCCAAAATGAGGGGTCAAACGCTAGAATTTTTGAAAACTGATGTATCCCATCGCAACTAGTATCTTTCAAGCTATCCACTAGTAAAATTTGAAGGCAATTTGAGCACTTACTATTTATAGTAAGTCACTTCAAAAACAGGCTATAAATAGCAGGTCAGTGCGAGGCACTAGTGTGAACAGGCCAGTGAACCCATGAGGATCACGTCAGTCAGATTTCAAATTGAACGGAGTTGCAGAAGTCCTGAAACCAAGCAATTACTATAAATAGTGAATCACCTCCAAAAACAGGCTATAAATAGCAGGTCGACACAAGATGGCAATGTGAACAGATTAACTAGGTCATGAGGTTCCTGTGGTGAAAATTTCAAATCAATCCAAGCTTCAGAAGAGTGAAAACCAGAAACTTACTAAATATAGTAAACAAGGGCGAGCAAGCTAAAAAAATGTCTAAGTTTGAGAAAATTCCTGCTCACCTCTTGAAATGCACCCAAGGTGAAGCTGGTTGAAGGATGGAAAAATTTTCAAGTCTTGAGATATTCCTGCTTGACCCCTCAAAGGCGCCATCATTAGGAAGGAAGCCTTAAAATGTTTAAGTTATGTTGAAAGTTCCTCCGTGACCCCCCAAATGCGCCCATATTGGAAAGGTGCTTGAAGAATTTTCTAAGTGTTGAAGAATTCCTCCTTGATACTCCAAATGGGCCCAACTCCAAGGGTGATGAAGAAAATTTCTAAGGCGTGGAAAAATTCCTCCTTGACCCCTGAAATGTGCCCAAGTTAGGAAGGTAAAATGAGGCAAGGAGAAAGTTTCTAAGTGTTGACAAATTCCACCTACACCCTCCAAATGCGCACTCAAGAAATCAAAGTTGGGAAAAAGTTTCTAAGTCATAGAAAATTCCTCCTCCACCCCCAAAATGCGCCCATCTCAAGGAGGTAGCTTCAAAATCTTCTAAAAGTTAAAAAATGGAAGAAGACCCTCTCATTTGCGCCCAAGACAAAGTGGAGAGGTGAAGAAAATTTCTCTAAGGCACAAACTGGAAGTATTACCTTGTAAATGCGTCCTTCTTGGAGGTGTTAGCAAGAAATTTTCTAAGGAAATCCAACTTGCCTCACCACCCTCACAATGCACCTAGATTGTGGAAAGGACTTGAAGAAATTTTTTTGTAAGGCATGGAAATGTCAGCAGGACCCCTAAAATGCGCCCTAGGAGTATCAAGGTGGCATGGAATTTGTTTGAGGCATGTAAAATGGAAGTAGCTACCCTCATATGCGCCCAAGGAGGAGAGAGGCCATCAAAATGTTTCTAAGGCAGGTAAAGTGAAAGCCCAGCTACCTAAATGCGCCCAACTTGAGCAAGTGATTGGAAAATATTCAAGTATGGAAAAATGAAAGTGAAGAGGGTCAAATGCGCCTAAGTTGAGGAGGTTGATTGGAGAAAAGGTTGATTGGAGAAAACGCCTAAGGCATGAAAAGTGAGAGTATACAATGCAGATGCGCCCAACTTGTTGTAGCAAGTGGGTAAATTGTCCAAGGCAAAGCAAGAGAAAAAAATACGCCCAGAGAGGAAGGGTAAAGATGAACATTGATGATGAAATATTTTTTCTAAGGTATAAATTGCAAAAATTAAATGTACCCCTTCATAGTAATACACATGAATTTGGCATTTTCTGAGGGGAATTTTCTTTTGGGTATTGGATATCTTCGACAAGGAGATGATTTTAAAATTTTCCACACCTTGCCAAGGACTTTAAGATGGAAATTTCACTCGGGCGCTTGGATTGATGAATTTTCTAGAGGAAATAAATTATTTCTGAGGCAGATGGGTTGGAAATTTGGCTAAGGCAGAGAGAAATCAAACAACACCCTCTAAACGTGCCGTCATGATGGATAAAAGTTTCTAGGGCATCAAAAATGAGCATCAAGGAGAATACATGGTTAAAGTACGCCTATGATGGAGTATGAAGAAGGCAACCTCTGCTAGAGGGAAATGATGAACCCTATCAAATCCGGGGATCACTTAGACATTGGAGATCAAAACATGAAGATTAGATGAGTAAGGAGAGTTTATATTATTAAGTGTTCTAATGCTCTTCTCTTTATTTGTTTTGCAGGATGAACGTTGGGGCCAGAGCACGATGACTTGAAGTGATGAAGCAAATAGTCCAAGATGATAAAATCATGAAGGGAGATGTTGGAAGGAATGGTTAAGTGTTTGGAATTTCTTCTCAAAGACCCAATATGCACTCAACTCAGGAAGGCGGATGGCAAGGAAGAAATGATCGAGTCCACGACTAAAGAATCCTTTAGGATCAGGGATGGAAAAATAATGAAGGCTCAGGCGTTGAAGAGTTGAAGAGTGACAGCTAAGAAGAAGATCATCCTCAAGCACTGGAATGCCCTCAAGACTAAGGAAGAAGTTGAGGCCATGATGATCAGACTCAAGAACAATGCGAACGCGTCTATGGACAAGAATCTTCTAGAAGGATGGTGGACAATAATGGCTCATTTATTACCCCTCTTCTTGGTGGCGGTTTTTAGGGTTAGGGTTTATGTGGTTCAATCTGAGCCCTTCATTGTAATTGAATCTGAGGCGTCCATTGGACTTGGCCAACTATAAAAGGGGCATCCCCCCTCATTTGTACCTCATTAGAATAGCAGAGAAGGAATAGAGAGAGATTGATAGAATAGAAGGTAGCATAATTTGATAGTTTAGCTTAGATTGAAAAGGAAGGAAAGTCTTCCATTTGAATACTTTGTAAGAAATTGTTGTGAACACTTTCATAATAAAAGAGTTTTCATTGGTGGTGATCTCTTCTTTTGTTGTGAGTAGCTAGTGAGGCTTCTTCGTCCTTCCAATTCACTTAGAATCTTGAAGTAGCTTAAAGTAAAGTAGATTTCATTTTCATGCAAGTAGGTGTTAATTGTGGATTGTGGTGTTTGATCGAGGTAGCTTCATTTAATCCATACCACTAGCAGCTTGGTGATGGTAAGTTTTCCTTGTGTGGTCGACTGGAATACTCTTTAAGCTTAACTTCGGTTATGATTCACGTTTTGGCATGCGTCGTCGTGATGGTGTCTTTATGCTGAATTGTGATTTGAACATTCCTCGCTACCCCTTTGAAGATTGCACCGACTTTGTAGAGGCTGTCCAACGTGAGGCGAAGCAAAGTCTGGTTGAAGCCTGCTGAAGTTGATCACACGTCTCGCTTTAGGATAGAACTTAGACCTTCTAAACCCTGCACTCATTTAAATTCAATACATTTTGGTTAGTAGAGGAAACACGTACCTCATTGCCAAATCATCCGCAACGCACGAAAACCCCTTTCATCATTAATCTGCTGTTAGCTGCTAACTTGTGAACAATTGTGTAAGTCCCCTCGTGAAAACAACAAATCACAACGAGCCAACTGAGTGTACTCCACTGCATTGAAGGAACCTTGGAGTTGAACGTACGATCTCTCTCGCAATCTTAGTGTACGAAATACTTTGATCAAGAGAGAATGGAGTAACCGTTGGATACTTTATTCTGCTGATTGGTGCGGGTCACAAAAATCACATCAACAAGGTCGAAGTTATTCAAGATCAAGTTCAACATTATTGGAGGCTGAGAATTCATCAGCGAATTGCCTCTTTGTATTTTTGTATTGCATCTTGCCTTGATGCTTGTGTTAGGCTTGCATATCGGCCTCTTGTAAGGAGATCATTGTTTTGGTGATTCAATAAATAAGTGATATATTGTTGCTGGGTTTTTCTCCCTCAAGAGGAGGGTTTATCCAGGGTATCTGCTGTGTTATTGTGTCTGATTTTGAATTAATTTTCTGTGCATTACATCTGATCATAAAACTAACATGGTATTAGAGCAGGTTTGAAGAAGATCGTGATCAGATTTCTTATTACAGCGATACTCTTTTCTCTTTCTCATTATTGTTTATCTCTATCTCTTCGTCAAGATGGTGAACAGTCTTAAGATTGAGGATAGACTCGAAGGAGCATCAAACGTCACTTCATGGAGATTCAAAATTATGCTCACTTTGGAGGAAAATGAATTGGTTGAATTTGTGGAGAGCAAAGTTCCCGAACCTATGGATGAGGAAGATAAAGTTCAATGGAGGAAGAAAGATATCAAGGCAAAGAAGATGTTAGTTGATTTTATGAAGGATCATATCGTTCCTATTGTCTCCAAGTTGAAGACGGCAAGAGACATGTTCAAAACCTTGGAGGAGATGTATGAAATCAACAACACCAGTCGGGCTCTTGCATTGAAGCAACAACTACATCATGTGAAGATGGCGAAAGGAGAAACAGTTATTGCTTACTTCATGAAGATTTCGGAGTTGAGAGATCAGGTCTCTACAATTGGTCATGTGATGGATGACAAGGACTTGACCATGCTTGCTTTTAATGGTCTTCCTTCATCATGGGAGTCCTACATTCAAGGAATCAGTGCAAGATCGAAGCTTCCCAAGTTTTATCGGTTGAGGGAGGATTGCATTCAAGAGGAGTCTAGATTGGCTGCGAGAGGAATTGGTCAAAACTCTACCAATGAAGATATTCATGTTCTTGCCTCTCAATCATCGAAGAAGAAAGGAAAAAATGGGAAGAAAGGATACTTCAAGAGGAATAGAGATAATGGAGCTGATGGTGCTCCTGCATTCAAGAAGAAGAGGGACCTCTCCAAAGTCCAATGCTTTAGATGTGACAAGTATGGTCACTTTGCTAAGCATTGTCCATCTAAGCCTAAGCAGCAGGCCACCATTGCAGATGTTGATGATGTCTCCCTGTAGAAGGATTCATGTGAGTACTTATTCTATTCGGCATTGTCAAGCAATGTAACTACCGACACCAACACTTGGTTGATTGATAGTGGTGCATCTCGCCACATTACCGGATTCAAGGAGCATCTAACAAATTTGGTGTAGAGAGATTTTAGTGAAAAAGTTATTATTGGAGATGATGCTAGTTACTCGGTGAAAGGAATTGGGACCTCCACTCTCCACTTGGATTCCAGCATTACTCTTCAGTTGTGTGATGTTCTATATGTTCCAGGCATCAAGCGAAACCTTATTTCCATTTCAGCCTTGGAAGACAAGGGGTATCAAGTAGCATTTTCTAAAGGAAAAGTTCTTGTGTGGACGAAGAACTCCAACTTCAAGACTGCTCGGGTGATTGGAGTTAGACATGAGAGTCTCTACAGGCTATGCACTCGTCCACTTCAGGCTCTAGTTCATGATTCTTCAAGCTTGTGTGATCTTTAGCATCGAAGATTGGCTCACCTTCACTTCCGAGCTCTACCGATCATGGAGAAGATGGTCTCGGGTCTTTCGAAGTTCAACCAGGAGCATGAAGGTATTTGCAGAGGCTGCGCTATGGGTAAGAATACTAAAGGTCCATTTCATAGTAGAGAAATTAGATCCAAATGTATTCTAGATCTCATTCATTCTGATTTATGTGGTCCAATGTCTGTTGCTTCTTCTAGTGGTTTCTTGTATTACATTCTTTTTATTGATGGCTACTCTAGAAAGACTCGGATTTATTTCTTGAAATCTAAAGAATCTAAGGAAGTATTAGAAAGGTTCAAGGAATTCAAAGCTCAGGTGGAGAATTTTTCCGGGAAGAAGATCAAAGTCCTGAGATCCGATAATGGAGGAGAGTACATCTGGGATTAAGAGGGGGTTTAGTGTCCCTTATAATCCTCAACATAACGGTGTTGTTGAAAGGAAGAACAGATTGATCATGGAAGCAGCTAAAGCCATGATTCATGACCAAGATCTGCAAACCTTCCTTTGGGAAGAAGCATCAAGGACAACAGTCTATGTTTAGAATAGAAGTCCTCACCGGATCCTGGAGAACATGACTCCTGAAGAAGCCTTTACTGGGAAGAAGCCATAAGTGAGTCATTTGAGGATCTTTGGATGTCCAGTGTATGTACATGTACTGAAGGAAAAGAGGACAAAGTTGGAGCCTTTTGGCAAGAAGGGGATATTTGTAGGTTACAGTGAAACATCAAAAGCCGACAGGATTTACATCCCAAGTCAGAAGTTGATCGAGATCAGTAGAGATGTCACATTTGAGGAAGATGTTGCATTCAGAAGATCCAAGGGCACTCACATGGAGATTGATAATGAAGAGTCTCCTCAGGATATGGAAGTTGACCATGCTCTTGAGATTTAGAGGGAGACTTCATAACCAAAAGAAGATGATGATTCAGTTGAGCCCTTGGAACCTACTGATGGGCCTACCGATATTGTGATTGGGAGAAAAAGACCTCTTTGGGCTAGGCAAGCAATGCAGGAGGCAGAAAGGTTTGCAGCTCCAAGAGGAACCTTTAGAGAAAGCAAGAGACCTCACAAGTTCTCTAGTTATGTTGCTTTGATAAGTCAGATTATTGAGTCCGAGCCTTCCAGTGTTGAGGAAGCTTCTAGTCAACAAGTTTGGAAAGATGCTATGACAAAGGAGTATCAGTCAATTCTCAAGAATGATGTTTGGGACATTGTTCCTAGACCCAAAGGCAAATCTGTAGTATCTTCAAAATGGTTCTTCAAGATCAAGCATGCGGCTGATGGGAGCATTGAGAAATACAAGTCAAGATTCGTGGCTAGAGGGTTCTCACAAAAAGAGGGAGTTGACTATGAAGAAACATTTGCTCCAGTTGCTCGCTATACTTCTGTCAGAACCATCATTGCCATTGCTGCATCTAGAGGATGGAAGATTCATCAGATGGATGTGAAGACAACTTTTCTGAATGGTGTGATCGAGGAAGAAGTTTATATTGAGCAACTTGATGGATTCGAGGTACATGGGAAAGAGTCTCATGTTTGCAGGCTGAAGAAGGCCTTGTATGGTCTTAAGCAGGCTCCTCGTGCATGGTATGAAAGGATTGATCGTTACTTGTCAAGCTTGGGCTTCTCTAAAAATGATGCTGACTCAAATCTGTATTTTAAGGTAATTGATGGTGAAGCATTGATTTTGGTTTGGTATGTTGATGATTTGATTCTTACTGGAGAAGATCACCTCATTCTCAAATGCAAGGAGTTGGATTTTGAGTTTGAAATGAAGGACCTTGGGCTCATGCATTACTTCCTTGGCTTAGAAGTTTGGCAGAAGCCAGATGAGATGATTCTAAGTCAAGGGAAGTACACAATTGATATACTTAAGAGGTTTGGTATGATGGATTGCAAATCCATGTCTACACCTATGGAGACCAACCTACATAAGTTGAAGGAGGCTGCAGCTAGTTCAGACTTGGTGGATCCCACGATGTATAGGCAGTTGATTGGATCCTTGTTGTATCTAGTCAACACTAGACCAGATATGCAGTGAGTGCACTTAATCAGTTCATGTGTGAACCGAGGCAGGTACATCTTGTTGCAGCAAAACATATCCTGAGATACTTTCGTGGCACAGTTGGATATGGGTTGAGATATTCTTCAGATGTGGACTTGGAGCTGAATGGTTATACTGATTCTGATTGGGCGGATTATCCTTGTCCGGAAGAGCACCTTTGGATGTTGCCGGTTTGGGATCTGCTATGATATCACAGTGCGCGGCCGAGAGGCGATCATCTAGCATTAGGTACAACAAAGGTGGAGTACATTGCAGCTTGTGTGGCAGCTCGGGGAAGCCCGATTAATGGCCGTAAGCTCCTTCGAGTTGTTTGGACAATCAATGGAGCCTACTATCATTCATTGTGATAACCCAGTACGTGTGAAGCTTTAAATAAATCACATGTTTCGCCAAGCGAGAACCAGCATGTTGAGATCAAATACCATTATATGAGGAGATGTAATTATTCGCGGCCTCTGAGTTGAGTTATATCGGCGGTGATGAGTGGGCGGCCGGACATTCTCCTGAAGCCTCTCCTCGGGGATAAATTGTGTACTTCGGGGGACAAGCAGTATAGTGGAGAATGAAGCCCTAGGCTGAGGAAAAGGAGTCTCGATTATCGGTGTTGATCCTCTTTAATGCATTTCTCTATGAGAGATTTGAGGTGTAAGCCCTTGTTTAATGCACCTTTCTCTGTGAGAGAAATTTGAGGTGAAAGCCCTTGTTTCCACCCTCTAGGAGTAGCCATGGTGGATGTCATGTGTATGACTCCATGACAACATCATGTGAGAG
>VDFB02161981.1:0-14423 GCA_007258455.2 Sequoia sempervirens
CAAAACACAACTCACTCTGATACCACTTGTTAGGGTTAGAGATGGCAGATCTAACAATTAAATGTAGATTTTATATAATAAATAGAGAAACTAAAACATGCACAAAATAAACCATAACACAAAGAATTTAACGTGGTTCACCCAATCTGGGCTACATCCACCAAACTGCAACCATCCAAATACTTTTATTATCTAGTAAAAACCCTATTACAATCTTGGAAATAATTGCATTTTTCATCATACAGTAATACCCATCCGAACCCCTTTTTAACAAGCTTAGAAGCTTCCAAATTTTTGGGTTCTACAAAATCAGATTTTTCTTTTTCCATTGATTTTTCCCTTTTTTGGTGATCACGCGAAAATGTAGGAAGAAAATTTTTCTCAGGGGTTGCCGCCCCCGAACACCCGCCTGAGGCCCGGCCCGGCCCCGGACCCTGACAAGGATAGGGGCAAGGGTGTACAGTATACCATGGGCTATACAGTATAGCATGATCAGTCGCCACATACCAACAGTTGTGTGATGCACCTAGGGACCTAACTTAGTGTTCTACTAGCATAGAGTTAGCAGTGAAATCTGATAATGATGATGTGCAAGATGATGGTAAGCTCAGTTTACTTGAAAGTTTCCAAGAATTTATTTAGAAACATGTTGAAGGTCAAATTAATCTTGGAAGAAAAATGGATTTCAAGGAGTTATTGTTTCCTAACTGGTGTAGAGTTCATGATGCATCACATTCAGAACTTCAATGCTACCTTTGCTAGATGGTTGTTGATCAAATTAAGAGGTGTATTAATCTAGCACCAGCAGTCAAGATTGATATTTAGGAAATCTAGAATGAGCAGTAAGATAAACAACAGACTCTAGAAAATAATCATTTTCCAAAGAATGATGTTTGTTTAGTAAATTCCAAAGATACATGTCCTGCTAAGTTTTGGACACTACAATTCGATGGTTCTAAATCAACACAAGGAGCTGGTACATGCTTTGAGTTGATTAGTCCAAATGATAAGACATTATTTGTTGCACATAGATTATAGTTTCATTGCACAAACAATGTTGCAGAATATGAGGCTTTGATTCATGGATTATTGATGGCTTTAAGGAAGAAAGTCAAGTTTGTGCAAGTTTTTTGGGATTCAAAATTAGTAATTAAGCAAGTTCGAAGGAAATACTCATTCCATGATAGAAGAATGACAAACTATAGGAATAGGGTATGGAATTTAATAGAAGGATTTGATTCCTTCAACATTCAGTTGATCCCTTTAAGTAAAAACCAGACTGTTGATGCTTTGGCTCAAGCTGCAAGTACTTTAGAGCCTTTATCCTTATCATGTTTGAAGAGATTCTCTATTGAGATCACTCCAATACCATCAATACTAGACAATGTGACCAATTTCTAGGTATTTGAGGATGATAAACATTTTCTAGATTTCATTACTAGTTCAACTATCTTTGCTTCTTAGATTATCGATGAGGTAGAACCACAAGAAGTTGAATTGGACATGGAAGGGGTGATTAATCTAAAGAACAACATAATTCCTAGAGGTATGGTATAGTTGGAGAGGATTTTTTATTTTGATAGGATAAGGGATCAAGAACAATAGGCTAGAAAAGATTAGATAGACAGTTATGTGATACTTATAATATGGGTACTCTAGAAGAAGTAAAAAATTATTTTCATTGGAAAATTTTGCACTCCTGAGGAAAAGAAAGGGATAATTGATGTGTTACATGTATATCAGGATGTCATAGCCTATATTTATGAAGATCTTAAGACATATGATACGTCAATCATCATGTATACTATTCCTCTTGATCCAAATACGAAGTCATTCAAACAAAGGCAAAGACTAATAAACACACTGTTGGAGCCCATCATATAGAGAGAGGGACATAAAATGCTATTTTCTCATATTATATTTCATGTTAGACATTCAACTTGGGTAGAAAATATGGCTCTAGTATGTAAAAAGAATTGTGAAATCAAGTTGTGTGTGGACTTCAAGAATCTAAACTGTACATTCAAAAAGGACAATTACCCAGTACCTTCATTAGATGAAGTATTCCAGATCATTAATGGATCTTAGATGATGTCCTTCCTTGATGGATATTCAATTTATAATCAGGTAATGGTCCAATATGAGGACAAGCATAAGACAACTTTCACAATAAAGTGGGGAACATTTGCATATAGGAGGATTCCATTTGGATTGATCAATATTGGAGCTACCTTTCAATGGGCCATGGATATTGATTTCAAGGATTTGATTGGTAAGTATATTATAATTTATATGGACGATCTGACTATCTTTCAAAGAAAAGAGGAGACCACATCTCATATTTATGCAAGGTATTCCAAAAGTGTAGGCAATTTGGCATCTCCTTGAATGCAAAGAAGTGCATTTTTGGAGTAACAGAAGGCAATCTATTGGGTCACGTTATTTCAAAGAATGGTATTTCTATTGGCCTTGAGTGCATTTAGGAAATACTAAAAAATTAGCCTCCAACTAGTGAGAAATAAATGAAATCATTCTTTGGTAAGATCAACTTTGTTAGAAATTTTATTACTGGTTTTGTAGAGATTTCCAAGCCTCTAAATGCAATGTTGAAACAAGATGAAAAGGTAGAGTGGACTTCTGAAGCAAAGAATAAATTTAAGGAAATAAAGAGAGCCATAGCTAAGGCTCCTGTTTGGATAAGTCCAAACTATTCTAAACCATTCTATATATACTTTTTTGCCTTGAAGAATTCTTGTGCCAACTTGTTAATGCAAAAATCAGATGAAGGAGATGATCACCCTATTTCATTTATGAGTGCTCCATTGAAGGAAGTTGAATTGAGATATCCTAGTGTGGAGAAACAAGCTTATGCTTTGGTCCATGGTGTAAATAAATTCAGGCACTATATTTTAAGGAACAAGGTGTTTGCAATTGTGCCTAATCCAGTAGTCAATATTTTGTTGATGTAGAATGAGTTAGGTGAGAGAGGAGCCAAATTGGTCACCATGCTGTAGGAGTATGATATTGAGATACAACCCATGAATTTAGTAAGGGATCAAGCATTGAATAGCACAATGGCTGAAATTGGTCTAGATCTTGCAGCACAACAATGTCACCTTCAAGATGTTTCACCTGATGAATGGTATGATGATATCATCTATTAATTGCTAAATCAAAAGTTTCCAACTCATTTGAATATTGTACAACGAATATTTTTGTGATTGAAGAGTGCTAGTTATATGTTGAAAGGAGAAATATTGTATAAGAAGAATCATGAAGGTGTTTATCTTTGTTGTCTTGGAAAAGAAGAGGTAGCTCGGGTCATGGAGGAACTTCATGATAGGTATGGTACAAGACATGGTTTTGGTCTAGCTATTGTGGATCAAATTCTACGAGTAGGGTACTACTAGCACACTTTGTTCAAAGATGCACACAATCATGTAAGAACATGCCATGTTTGTCAAACTTCTACCACCAAGGAGAAACAATTTGATGTTCCATTGTAACAAGTCTTATTGGTAAGACCATTCACATAGTGGGGGTTGGATTTCATCAGTCCAATCAATCCACCATCTTCTGTGGGACACAAGTACATCCTAACTACCATTGATTATTGTACTAGATGGAAAAAAGTTATTGCTTGTAGGCAATGCACAACATAAGTGGTAATAAATTTTCTTGAAGCAAGTATCATTAATCATTTTGGATGTCTTTCTACTTTAGTGTGTGACAATGGTTCTACTTTTGCGTCATTGAATTTTTTTGGATGGGATTTTGACCATGGGGTTATTATTAAGTTTGCTTCAAATTATTATCCTCAAGGTAATGGCCTAGCTAAGTCTACTAATAAGAACCTATTGACTATAATTTGTAATTTGATTGACAAGAACCCAAAATACTAGCATACTCAGTGAAGATTTTCTCTTTGGGAATATCGTACCCGTCAAAAGGCTTCTTTAGGGACCTCTCCATACCACCTAGTTTATGGCCTTGAACATATATTTCCAATTCAATTGAGAATTACCATCTTGCAGTTCATTAATAAATATTATGAAGAAGGGGAACATCTTGATGCCTACCTGAATGAACTTTTGTAGCTAGAAGAAAAGAGAGATGAAGCTCTAGAAAAAATTTCCAAACATCAAGGCATAGTGAAACATTGGTTTGATTGTAAAGCTAAAGTCAAGGCCTTTAGAATTTTTGATTTGGTCTTATATCGGGATAAAGCCCACGAGAAGAAAGGGGAGCATGGGAAATTTGGCAAGCTTTGGCTTGGCCCTTTTCATAATTTTGAGATTCTGGGAGACAATGCTTTTTGTCTAAAGACTCTCATTGGAGAGGATGTCCCATTGCCAGTCAATGAGAAATATTTGAAGCATTACTTCCTTGCTTGAGCTGTCTCAGCTCAACCATGTAGATAGTTAGTTTATGTGTTTGCTTTCTTTGTTGTGGTTTCCTTTTCTTTGGTTTGATTTCTTTTGGTTTGTTTTTGGTTAGTTGAGGTTTGGATTTTCTTTTTCTTTTGGTCTTGGGTTCTCCCTGCTGAAATCTTGAATATGCTGAAATCTTATATCTTTTACACATCTTAAGAATCTTGAGGTTGTTGTAGGTTTCTTGTAAGGTCTAGTTAAGTGAAAAATCTTAGATTTTATGCTTCAGTGCACTATGATTCTCATCCTTGAGTGTGAGCATCATTGTTCATGGGTTGAAAATCAAAAAATAAGTAAAAAGAAAAATTAGAAAAGCAAAAGAAAAGAGAAAATATTGAAAATAAAAATAAATTCAACTTTTTAGGAGGATCCAAATATCTCTACTAGGGCTATGGATACTAGGCTGGTAGTAGAGCTATGTTTGAGAGAATCACCACGATAACCTTGTTGGGGTGATGGATGCCTGAATTGTAGCAAGGCTCTATCCAGGTTGCTTTTGGAGTTAGAATCATTCATGTAGCTTGACTTGACCGAGTTTGGTTTCTGCAATGGCTTAAGGAGGTAAATCAATACAATTTCACACACTTGGACTTTTAGTATGTGATGGGCTAGATTATCCATTTTTTTTAGCCTTTAGTTTATCAGTTGACCTAATTTGAGGATTGAAACTAGATATTCTAGGTTCTTCATTCCAGTTTGTCATCAAAATGCTTTGGAGCATTTCCTCAATAGATTCACCATTTGTTGTGTTATTTTCACATACATGCCCCATCGAAGGTAGGGACCCTCTTTTCTTGCTTTTTGTTTTTGTTTTTGCTTTAGGTTCTTCCTTTTCTCCCTAAGGGATAGTTTCCTTGAAATTTTGATTCACTTCACCTTTAGATCTTTTGATGATCATATTTTCACTTTAGGTGTGTTCATTTTGCAACATTTTGATCTTGCTTGGATGCTTGGAGTCATTGGTTTCATGGAAACTACATTTTGGCATCAAATTGGCTAAGTATGGTGGGGTTTCACAAAATCCTTGGGAGGTCAGAATCCCCAAAGTTCTTATGTTCACTAAATACACGTAGGGACAGATTCCCCAAAGGCCACCTTGCTCACTAAATCTAGACCTTGACGTAATCCACAAGGTTTTCTTTTTGTGAATTCTGTGTCATGATGGATTCCACAAATTCATGACTCAATGAAATCCCTAAATCTCAGCTAAGTGTCTTATCAAGTCCTTTATTGTCTTCTACAGTCGAGTACATAGCTATTAATGAGGTTTTGTGAGGTGATTTATAGTCCATTTGGCATCATTTTGCACTCAATGTTTTAAGAATTTTATTTTGGAGAGCATTCAATTGTGTTGGCGATTTGAAGGTTTGGGTTTCCAAGCATGCATCTTGTGCTTCATCACCATTGTCTAGGTTGCAAGTTAGGGTTTCAAACCTCTTTGTGAATTCTTTGGGTGATTGCAACATGGATTTTAATGGTTTGTTTTATTGAGGTTGTATCTTGAGTGGTTTTCTACATTTTGAGCTTTTTTCATTTCAAACTTCATTTGTGTTTGGATTCAATTGTGATTCATATTTTACAAATGGTCATCATTGAATTTATTTTATTATTTGTCCTGATTCAATTCTTATTTTGAATTCCATTTTATTCACTTTCATATTCATTCAAAGTTAGTGAATTGAAATTAGGGCATCACTGGGTAGATTGTTTGAACTAGGGTTTTGGAGAAAATTGTGAAGGTCCAAAGAAAAATGAAGGAGATTTTGAATAATTGTATCTCATTTCTAGAAGTTGTAACTAAGAGGAAGAAGTTTGGTAAGAAAAACTTGAAGATTGATTAATTGAAGAAATGGTGGCATGAGGTCTATTTGAAAATTGAGGAGGCAAATCACCTAGATGATTTAGTTGTGTACATTTCAAATTTAGATAAATATCAGGGGTTGCAAATAGAGTGGAATAAGGCCTTGGCTAAATATGAAGAGGAAATAAAATAAATTAAGGAAAAGTTTAAGGTTATTTGGATTCTTGATCAGACCGGCCTTGCTAGGGTATTTTCCAAAATTCAAGAACTTTTTGGAAGACAAGAGAAAGATAAGGAGGATGACCCAACATGACTACATAAAACTTTGTGCATACTACATCAAGCTAGCTAGAGTTACAAGTTGGCCATGCCTATAAATTTGTGCCAAAAGGCCTTTTATTTAATATTAAATGTATCTTTTGAGGTTAGCCTCTTGATATTGCATTATAAAATTAAATTGGGCAATTAAAAATGTCAAGGCCGACCTATTTTAGGCCAACCTAAATTGTAAACCCTAATTTAATTTTCTCTAGGCTGACATGTTCTTAAAAACTTTATACATTAGAGATATATCCTCATTGTAAGGATTGGATACTAGAATTGTTGCAAATTTGGTGAAGTGAATACAAGAAGACACTCACTTTGGTGTTCTTTTCTATGTTGTTTCATCTATATGCATGGTTCGTATGTTTCAAATTTTTTTCAAGTTGTTTTGAGTGAGTAATTTTTAGATTTAGCTTAGAGCTAGTTGCAGTTTGTTCATGTTTATGATAAAGTGTTTAAGGTTTTTGAGGAATCTTCAGTCCATACTCTTAGCAATTTGTTGATTGTAAGTTGTTGTGTAAAGTTATCTTGGGCCTACTCTTTATTGCATAAAGTTCAATTGTGGATGATTATGCATTTCATGCCATCTTGGGTGAATGTTTGAATGCTTCACAATCTAAAAATATTTTTTACCTTTGGAGATTGTACTATTTATGTGATACTGTAGATTTAATCTTGGTTAAGCAAGATTTGGTTATTGAAGATTGATCCACCTTAAATGCTCTATTGTTTTCATGATTGATCTTAGAATTTATACTAGAAATCTCTCTAAACTCTCATCTTTTGATTTTTATTTGAGATCATTGTTGGATTAGGAATTGAAAGCATCACTGAATTGTTGTATTTGATGAAATATAATTTCCAAAACATAGATCTGGGAGAATTATCAAGTTTATTGTCATTTTTGTATCTTACAAAACCCTCATTTTTGAATTGAGAGTTTCATTATTTTGTTTGACCATAAATTCCCTTTGTGATTACCAACAAATCACATCATCACTTAGTTATTTTTGCATTGTCAAGACCTAACATTAGAGACCTTGGGGTTCTTCCTTGAGGCTTGCTGATATAAATTTACCTTTCAAGAGAGATAGGATACAAGTTTATTTTGTATGTGTTTTGTAGTGCTAAAAACACCATCAATAACATATTAGTGGGATGGGTTAGGATGGGATCATGAAATATGTGGTGAATTGTTAGAATTTAGTGAGATGGGATTAGGAGGGAATAATCAAACATATAGTGAATTAGGAGAAGATAATGGGACAAGACCAAGAGGGGATATGAAAACATAGGGTGAAATAAGAGAGGATATTTGGATGGGAATAGAAGGGGATAATAGAACATAGGATGGACCAGTAGATACTCATGGGATAAAAAAACATAGGGTGAACTATTAGAGGTTAATGAGATAGTATTATCATGGAATAATGGAATATAACTTGAATTATGAGGTTTCTAGGGTTTGACTATAGGACATGAAGTGGGTACTTGAGGTTTACGATAGTAATGGAGAAGAGAGTTGGTCAATAATGAGTGGAAGGAAAGGCTTCTTAAAAGGTTATGTGTATAGGATGAAATATTGAGGGAGGTGGTATAACATATAATGAGGTATGAAAGGTTGGGATACATGATATTAAATATATGTTAGAACACAAAAATCTACTGAGAGGGGGGTGAATCAGTAGATCTTAAATTTTTTATTTTAAACACTTTGTGCAAATTAATTATTTCAAACCCTTAATGTGTAGATTGAGACTTAACATGTAAATACAAAAATATGCACACACAAAAGCATCACATAACACAAGGTGTACATGGAAAACCTAAGATGGGAAAAACCACGGTGAGAAATGCTGCTAGGAGCTATTGTTCTAATCTAGCCTAACAAGCATGAAGTTCAATTACAATGCTTTAAGGGAACCAACCCTAAGGAGACACCAATCCCATGGTTTTAGGAGCACCCACTCCAAGGAAGCACCCACTTCCTAATCTGAGCATCTAACAAGATATTTGATGACACCCACCAATCAGATTTACAATAAGAGATATAATAATTTGATTATAGTTCTATTTTGCAACCTTCTTTGCAACTACTCAAACCTCTATTGTTGTATCTACAACTACTTGCTCTACACATGCTACTCTCTTGATCCTTATTCCACACTTAGTCAAAAAATTGATCTTCACTTTTTATCTTTTTCACTGACTTGTTGAGCTTACCTTGAGATTATCACATGTGTTCTAAACTTACAAAACCTTCTACTAGGGTTTACGTGGTATATTCTTTTTCATACACCATCTACATCGAGCCACATCCACATTAATCTCTATTACAATTTTTTTCTAATAGTAGCAATTTGGAAAACCCTAAGATCAAATCTGCATTTAATTCATTCTATGTTAATTCAATCTAATTCTAATCTTCATTGACATGGCTATTTGTGCTACTATTTAGCATATCAAATCTTCACCAACATTGGTTGTAGGTGTAGTTGGACCAATTAAATTCATTCACTATGATAGCTACTCTTTGAAAGTTTGTTTACATAGTTGTAGCCATTGAAGATATTCAAGTTTGATCTTTAGTCTTTAGACTATGATCCTATGATCTTCGTTCATCTCAGCATCTTTAGAACACCACTGTTAAATTTGTTCACTTTAAATCTCCATCATAGATCTTCATTTAACACAAGCCCACTATACCACATGACTTGGCTAAAACCTCAGTGGGTCAATAGGAGACTACCATCTGTCACCACATCGTCATCCTCCATTGTCACTGATATACACTACTCTATCTCCACCATTATCACTATACCACAATAGCCCTTCATAATTGCTATGGGTTGGCAGTCACTATTTAGTCTTCAACATTCCCTTCTATACCACAAGACTCCACCACATACACCATGGGTTGGCAGGTTAATACCACCTATCAACCTTTGATGTCCCCTTCTTCCACATCACACCTTCTTTCATTCATCACACATCACGAGAACCATCCTATCCCTTTGCTTCACAACAATGATGTGAAGCGATTGAGCAATATGTCACCATGTGTCTATTGAACCCACCATTAGAGTGTTGAAGGGAATCTAAAGTCACTCTCTCTAATATCCAGAAGTCTCCCTCATATGGGTTAATGCCACCTATGCACACACTATCTTCACTAGATCTTTATGCTATCTTCACAATGTCAAATAGACTTGAAAGAAACTCATTATTATATCATGAAGTCTCATCAATGGAGTTCTTATCAGCATGTCGAGGGGACTAATCATCTAGTCTTATCGATGTTTATCTATCTCTTTGATGTGATGCCTCCACATTCACACCATCTAATCAACCTTGTTTGATCTCCATCGTTCCCCACTCCCCTATGAGATGTGAATGGGGTCCTACCATAGGTGTCGTGGGCTAGCGGGCACCATTAGATCTTCTTGATTGTAGCCATTGATTATACTCCGTTTCTCACCACTAAAGAAATTATCCTTTGACTTCCATTACAACGATGAGAAGGATTTAAGCGATGTAACCTTGCTTTGCCATGTATTTGCACATGTCATCCTATCAGGTCCCACCTTATCAGTATGTTGAAGGGACCAATCAACAAGTCACACTGATGTAAATTTGTCTCTTCGATGAACCTTATTGATGTCATACTCCATTACCTTCCACTCATCTCCCATCATGAAAAGCATATATTCCTTTGAATTCATAATCATGATGCAAAGGGCTAGGGTGATAGGCACCAGATCTTCAAGAGTTGATCTCCATCATTGATTTAGCTTCATCATTGTGTTAAAGGGACACTAAACTATCTCCTCTCAATATGATGTGGTCTCCTCGATACAAACACACAAACTTCACCAACCTAGAGTACTAGGTGAAGGGGCTAGTCATGGAATGAATTAAATGAAATAAGTTGTAATTTATGTGACCGGTAACCTGTGATAGGCAGTCAACATAAAGAAAATAACTTCTATTAGAGTGTCATGACTACAAACCTATGGTTTTACTAGAAAACCCTAATTTTTACAAAGGGCACAAATAAACCACTTCTGAGTGCATTATACATCCTCTTAACCTTCTAATTACATATCTGGAATTTACTTAGAAAACCCACATTGAGTCTATCACTATATTGTCATTCAAATGACTAGAAACCATTATTATAGAAAGATGATAAAATTTGTCAACTTTGCATCATTTTGAGCAACTTTTGCACCATCTACAAAACCATTCTTATTTCACCAACAACTTGAACCATTCCTTCTAGATCCTAATCCACATCTCTCTGTCATCATACCACCAATCTTCCTTGCAAGATATCCTCTTTTGACATCAATGACACCAACATGCTAACAATCTCCCCCTTTGTCATTAATAGTAAAATCTAATGCTCAAACTCCAATCAGGGACCTAATACGAATAACATATGTATCATGATTAGTACCAAGTGTGACACTTCCAGACACTAATTGTAGCTCCCCCTTAGGTCAACATCCATGTACACCTTCTTCTCCATTGATAATTTTAGCATTTTTCATTTATTCTCCCCCTTTGACATCAATGAAAAAGGGTACACTCCCCTTGAAAACATACCCCCCCTTTGACAAGCAATTCAAAGAGAAAGTGGGAATCCTTGAATCTGCAACCATCAAGTCATTAGAAATTTGTAAAACAAGTTTACCTGACTTGATCTTTCTGTACTTTTCTAGGGATGAATAAAGAACCAATCTATGAGATGGGGTTAGAAGATCAAATAGAATAGGTAAAGTGACAGCCAACACTCCTAAACTATTAAACCACATCCAAACAAGAGAATACAAACAAATGGAGATTTCAAAATGAAAGCAAATAAAATAAAGTACTCCCCATATTGTAGTTGATTCCTTCTCTTGCTCTCCTTCTTCTTGTTATGCAACTTTGCCCTCAGATTTGTTGAAATACTTGTGCAAGACCTGCAAATGGTAGCAAGAAAGTTGGAGAAGAATAGCTGTTAAGCTGAAAATGGAGAAGAAAGGTTGCTTTTATAGACAACCATTCGAATGGACGGTTGAGATTAATCTTCTAGAAAGATTCCAAGATCAATGGATGGGAATTCATGAGAGGGATGTTACGAAATGGATGGTTGAGATTAAGTCTCAGAAAAGATGCCAAGATCAATGGTCCAGAATTGATGCACCAAAAATATGCCATGCATGGAAAATCTATGATGCCGACGGCTATGACACTTGACAGCTATGACAGACATGCAAGACATGCAGGCTATGACAGGAAATGAATGTTATGACAGGGGATTATGATAGGGCATCTTTGACCAAGTGGTGCATAAATAATTTATTTTAAATTATTTATTCAAAAATGGAGGAAATGGACAAGTGGAAAATAAATAATTTATTCAAATTATTTATTTGAAAATGGAGAAATGGACAAGTGGAAAATAAATTATTTATTCAAATTATTTATTTGAAAATGAAGAGGAACATTTAATTAAATTTATTAATTTAATTAAATGGAGAGATGGAAATTAGACCTTAAATAATTAATTTAGATTAACTATTTAATTAGGAGAGGTGGCATGGGATAGTTAAATGATTTTAATAATTATTTAACTATGGAAGAATTAAAGGACTATGAATAGATAAATAATTAATGGTAATTATTTAACTATAGATGAAAGATGACAAAATAATTAAATAAATAATAATTTATTTAACTATTGAAGAAGAGGAGGAAATTAGTGACGCAATTAGTTTATTTAATCGGTCGGGATAGAATAAATATTAGAAAGTGAATTAATTAAATAATTATTAAAAATTATTTAATTAATAGAGGAATATAATCAAACATAATTGAATAACTAAAATTATTCAATTATCAAAGGACGAGGATGAAGAAAATGACGCCGGCTTATGACATTTTTATGTGTCTACATTTTGCCCCTCTTTGTCATAATGTCATTGTGACAAAGAAAAAAAAATAAGTCAAAGTCATGCCCCAATGCAAAATAAGATGAGAAAGAATGATGAGGAGGGTTATGGTATGCCCCCTCGAGAGGACAGACGGGTTCCAAGAACATGGGTGTGCTCTCGAAAAGGATGAGAAGACTAGAAGATGAAAGATAGAAGAAATGTTAGCTTGGAAGGGGATGGATATTAGCATGGAAGAGAAGGGAGGATGAAGATGGAAAGCTAGATGAAAAAAAAAAGATAGGGGAACCAACTTTCATACTTACATTTTTATATTTATCATCATTGGGCAGATTATTGTAATGGCCAACAAACACCATGATATGACGTAGACCAAGGTGTGCAAGGTTGTACCATCATGTGAGATAAGCAGTCGCAAACAAGGATGATCATGACTCATATAAAAAGGCACATTTTCCCCAATCTTTTTGCCATAACCAACCGCAAGCAGAAAAAGATAAGAAAGACAAATCATGAAACATCGTTGCTTCTCTAAATCCTATTTCCAGGACATCCTCGAGAAACTAGCAACATGATTACCAAAAAGGACAAAATAAAGCCAAAACCATCATCATGATACATCGCTGCTTTTCTAAATCCCGGAGTCAGGACATCACTTGAGAAACTAGTAACATGAGTGTCAAAAGATAAAACAAACCTCATGATACGTCGCTGCTTCTCTAAATCCTGTTGTCGAGATCTCGCTGAAAAACTAGTAACATGATGAAAAATCAACAGACAAGTGCCAAGTATTTTCCAAGTGTTTTAATGTCAAGATGTTTGGTTTGATGTCAAGATGCCAGGGTGTCAAGGTTTTGACGATGCCAAGATGACGAGTGTCGAAGATTGCCAAATTCAGGAAGGACACATCCTAAATAATGTTGATGTCAAGAGGAGAAACCCCAAAAGTCGAGAGGATCCCTCAAAATTCCAGGTGACAGTGACGGTGCCTAGGAAGGACACATCCTAAGGCATAAATGATGGGGGTTGTTCTTCAGAAGGACACATCTGAAAGAACATTGATGTCAAGAGGAGTGGTTCCTAAATGTCAAGAGGATTGCTCAAAATGTCAAATGACGATGGTGATGCCTAGGAAGGACGCATCCTAGGGAATGATTAAATGACAGGCTACCCTTCAGAAGGACACATCTGAAGAGTAAGCAAGATTTGACTAGCTTGACTAAGTTTGATTGAGATTGACTGATTTTGATATGCCAAGATGATTTTCATGTTCCATTGACAGATTGTCAAAATTCATTTGGGTAGATTGTTCATTCAAGTTTAAAGATTGTTTCATGTGTGTACAAAAAATTATGCAATGAACCCTAATGGATTGACCTAGTGCGGCTTTGGGGGCCCATCGACAGATGGCCTTGCCTGCATCATGCACTCAGAGACCTCATAGTTCGACATGACTAAAGACTTTGTCTTGTTGATGAAAGATTGAGCCATGATTTATTTTGACAAACCTAATAGGACTGACCTAATGTCTCAGGGGCTTGAAGATGAGCCTTGCCTACATAGCAAATGTGCAGAGACAACGTAGTTCGACAATGACAAAGACTAATCAAGACTTAAATTGATGTGACTATGTTGACTGACATGACTATGTTTTTTTGGAATTTTTGTGTTTTCTTCAGGACATTTTCTGATTTGGACGTTTCTAATTTTAGGGCTTTTAGGACATTTTCTGATTTTTAGGATCATGTGTGTTACCCACTACAGTCTCATGATAAAAATTTGCCCCTAGTCAAGTTGAGTATGAGCTAGGGAAAATGAAATGTAAAGAAAAGGCATGACTAGCATGGACAGTGGACAATATGCAAGACTTGATTTCAACTATTGTCAGCCATGGATAGAAATATCATGATATTAGGACAAAGTGTTATG
>VDFB02161983.1:0-32298 GCA_007258455.2 Sequoia sempervirens
AAAACAAGCCTCAAACAGACAAAAATAGGTTCGGGGGTCCAAAACCCTAGCAAGACAGCCATTTAGGGTCAAAAAACCCTAATTTTTAGGCTTAAAAGGGGCCCGAGGGGTCACTTTCAAGTCATTTTCACACACCTCCGCTAGCGAACCTTAAGATTCGAGCTCTGACCTCCTGACGATATGGCACAACAATAGCTTCCCCTGCATATTTCTGACAGATTCCGGACCTACCAGCGGCCATCTGGCATCGGTGCCCCGGTATGTGACCCTAACTGACACTTCATTTTTTCATTTTAGTGCATTTATTACTTGTTTTAGGATGAGCTTGCCTCCAGCGGCGCTATTTCAGTGCCGCTCGGTGTTTAAAGTGCACGCTTTTGCTTCTTTGGGCCACAGTGGCACTGTTTAACGCCGCAGCAGTGCTATTTGGAGTTTAAAAACTCCACCGCTGGGCTTGGGCTGGGCTTGGACTTGGCGGGCCAATTGTGGAAAAGTGCACCGCAACAATGCCCTTTTCACTAAAACTACGACGCTAGGGGTTGAAGTGTGCCACGATAGCACCATTTGGTTAAATTCTGGGTCCAGCGTCGCTGTTTGAGGAAACTCAAACTGCCGCCTTCACAAACTGTGCCGCTTGAAGCGAGTTTGAGGCATTACGTTAGGATTTTTGCAAAAAAATTTAACATGCTGGCTTACCCTGATGCAGGACAGGCCTAGGGAGCTTTATTCTCGGGAGTACCAGTTGCGGGACTTGGTGAGCATTCTACAGGACTTGAGCGACTGAGACCAGGATCGGCTGGGTGCCGCAGGATTATGGCACATTGCGTATGCAGCGCCCATGCGCACACACCTTGGGATGTTGTCAGCGCTGGCAGAGCGATGGCACAGCGAGACATCGTCGTTTCATCTTCCCACTGGTGAGGCAACCGTCACATTGGAGGACGTCTAGCAGATATTACGATTGCCCATTCATGGTCACCGGGTGATTTATGATATGGAGGAGGGACGCGATTGCTACACCCGAGTCCTCGCCATGCATGATATTATTTACTGTGAGGGGCAGATTGAGCTAGAGAGGTACAAAGTCATAGCACCTCCCTTCTGCTGGGCCATTATAGCGATCATTTTTGGTTTGGTTGCCCCAGACCAACAAGGGCAGTACTTCAGTCCTGGATGGGGATATTGCTGGGAGAGGATGGTACGGGACAGGCCAGTTTAATTTGCATGGGGGCCTGTACTTTTGGCCTCACTTTACAAAGATTTACACGAGTACGTGTACGTGGACGGCAGAGCACTGGGAGCTGGAGTGACTCTTCTGCATGTTTGGGCATGGGAGCACATTTTTGTGCTGCGTCCACGAGTCGTTCTGGCTCTGATGGGGCCAGAGGATGCCCTAGTGGCACGGTACAGAGGTGGTGTGTCTTTTACACACACCGGAGAGCACGGGATCCCCTATTAGAGGCGGGTCATAGATGAGATGCTTGTGTTCACGTGGAGACCCTACCTCAGTTAACCTGGATGGGCTGATGATGTAGCACAACTCTTCTACTATTGGCAAGAAAGATATATGCAGGGCCGAGAGCACATCATGATAGAGAGGTACCTACCCGGGCGCATATAGTGTCAGTTTGGGGAGCCACAGGATCAGCTGGATGATGACTATGTGGTTGTCTTTGTGCGTAGCATGACATAGGTGTCATGGGGCCCTAGTATTCCTACAACGGAGGCAGTTGACAACTTTCGAGGGTTAGTGGCCCGACCATGGGCCTACGATCAAGGATTGGTAGATCCAGGCACGACACATGCATACAGGGATTAGTTCAGACCTCCTCTACGGTTGATTGTTCTAGGTGAGGACCTAGAGGCATATAGGGTCAGAGGCAGGAGAAGACGAGGACGAGGCCGAGGACCGAGGATTGCGGTCCGGCAGAATCCCCCACCGATGCCCCCAGTTCCACCAGGTCAGGAGGATGTCCCCATGCAGGACCAGCAGCAGGATCCATCAGTCCCTCCACCACGAGCTGAGGGTGAGGGTGAGGTTCATGCACAGCCACGAGTAGAGCCAGCAGGATAGGAAAATGCATGGGATGCCTTGATTTTGCAGTTACAGGCACAGGTACAGGCAGTGACGACTAAGAGGGACTAGGCACGGGCAGAGAGAGAGCAGCTCAGAGTGGAGAGAGATCAAGCGGTGCATCAGAGACAGGCTACAGAGTTATAGGCAGTGACAGAACTAGGCCGCAGGCAGCAGATTAAGAGTATGACAGCCACCTCGTCCTCGTAGGGTACAGTGCCGGTCCGATCTTACAGAGAGGCTATCTGAGAGATAGAGTACTACCACCGGGCCTACCATGACCACGTACCTAGAGCAGACTGGGTTCCTGATTACTCAGAGCGGGCCAGCCAAAGACCACCAGAGGGTCACAGCGACAGGGGTGAGGGCAGCATCCATGGAGATCGAGCATGATCCATATTTTATGATGTACCTTTTGTGCTTTACGGGCTCATTTTTTATAGCCGGATGGGCATTTTGTACTAATTGACACATATGTACATTGATCTGATTATTTATTCCCTTGTACTATGACAGTTGATGATATGATAAATGAGATGATTTTGATGAGATGTACCGTGTACTTTTATTTATGCATGGATGGTTTATTTCTATATGCTTTGCAATGATGTCTTTATGGATGCAAAATGATGTTTATGCAATGATGTTATTTATATGATGATTTATTTTATGCAAATGTGATATGTGAAATGATTATGCAATGATGTATGGAATAATGCTGATATATGAGATGATTTTATGGATGGATGTGATATGATGTGATGGTCATAATATGATATTAATGAAATGGTGTTAATGCTTAATAAAATGTTTTTATGAGATGCTTTAGAATAAAAAATGTTATTATCCTAAATGATGATGTATGTGATGCGATGATAATGCAAGGTGATATGCCTAATGAATTAAATGTTTATATGCCTATTGCTTATGATTATGCAATAAATGATTATGAAATGATTGTGTCAATGTTCATGTGATGATTTAGATGGTAATATGAAATGGTTATGAATGCTATGTGATGTAATGCAATGGGTGAAATGCAATGACATGTATGCACCTGATCTATGGAAATGTTTTATGATAAGCTATTTATATGATGATTAAAATGCAATGTGTGTGTTTCCTATATGATATGTTTATGCGATGTGCATGATTTCTATATGATATGCAATGTGCCAATGATTTCTATATGATATGCAATGTTCTAATGATTTGTATATGATATGCAATGTGTCAATGATTTCTATATGATATGCAATGTGTCAATGATTTGTGGATGCAGGAGTGATGATGATGATGGTGATGATGGTTAACTATCATAGTACCCTTGTTAGTGTGATTGGCAAGAAGAGAAGAAGTCATTTCAACAAGACACAAGATGACACAAATGTAGATGATGATGATGATGATAATTACTTGCCGAGGAATTGGGATTTTCAAAGTGCCGAATTTCCTTATGTTTGATAACACATGTGGTACGATGCATCAAGGTATAGACAACCAGGATGGCGTTGTACTTAGTGTGATGGACTTTGACTTGACAATCAGATAGGAGTATTCTTGTTCACACCTGACATACGGAAACCTTGCTAGGATGTACTTTAGAAGTTGAAGACACATCGGACCAAAACACAGAAAGGTAAACATATCCCTGTAATAGTCAACAAGTTTCCCTAGCCCTCTTCCTTACATACCTATCAAAGCAAGTATTCGCCGAGGTTATATTACGAGAATGTCCAACAAGAACAACAGACAAAAGATAATGATCATTGCTCCATTCCTATTTCTCTAAATCCTCTATATTGGGATATCATCGAGACATCCTTGGAATGAGTAAAAAATAAGATAAGTCAAAAAGATAAAGACCAAGTAAATAAACAAACTACCACTCTTCAATACCGCTAACGGAAAAGGATGTGTTTTCTAAAGATGATAAGCGAAACTTATTGCCAAAAGATAATGCCCATTGTAGGAAGGATTCATCCTAGGACATGTTAGTGCATGGCAGCACATCATTTCGTTTTAAAGGATGATTGATATGGGACAAATTTAGGGGAGGTGTTATTGATATGAAGAGATGACCAGTTTGCTTACGCACTGACTTAGACTTAAGACTTGACGTTTTGAGTTCTACTTGCAATTTGTTAGACTTGTTTCCGATTATATTACCAAAGGTTGATGATGATGATCAGTTTATTATGAATGGTGTTTATTGCGGGTGCAAGCGAGATGAGGTGGATGGATTTTTTCAAATATTTGGATGTTTTTGATATTTTACGATGTTTTGAGGCTATTTTTGGTATTTTTCGAGGTTTTCCAAATGTTTTGATTTTTTGGTTTTTTGATTTTTTTGGGATTTTATGAGATTTTCACCAAGATACTAACCTAAAGACCTATCCTAGGGGCCTCGAGGGCTGATCAACAGATTAGCCTTGCCTATGTTATACACGCAAAGACCACGTAGTTTGACTAATGACTCGACCGATTTACAGATGATATACATGATGAGATGTCAGCTTATTATGATGGACTCCTATAGGACTGACTTAAATGTCTCAGGGGATGATCAAAGATCAACCTTGCCTACGTTCAAGCTCAGAGACGACGTAGTTGGACAAGATGACCTTGTTTTTGGATTTTGATGATGTTTTGACCTATTTTTGGATTTTGATATGTTTTGAATGTTTTTGGATTTTTCTGATATTTTGATGTTTTTGGATTTTCTGATTTTGAGGATTTTAAGATCATACACGAATCTGATCTGATGGGAATGTGCCCCCAATGTGATGCAATAGACTACTCTGATAAAGGGAGGACAAACTGACCTTGAGGATGGGTCGAGTAGTACTAGGAGGGATCATGATACGAACACAGGACCAAGCTATGGTACAGATGCGAGTGGATGTGTGATGGGTGGAGATATGGATGCGATGGATGATGGAGGGATGATGCCAAACAAGCCGTAAAAATCCTGATGGATGGAAAGTGCTTATTTACACAAGGTGCCTGTTTTCCAAGTTTTCACCAAGGTACTTGCCCAAAGTGCCACCAAAGTGGTTTTCACTATAGGACGATTTTTTTTTTATCCATTTTCTAATTTTTTTGGATTTTTTTCTTTTTTGATTTTTTTGTTGTCACCAAGATGCCTGTTTGCCAGGTTTTCGCCTAAGTAACCCTTTTTTCAGGACTTTTTCTAAATTTTTTGGTTCTATAACTTGAAAGAATTAGGCATAAAACTTTTTGAGATGGGAGTTATTCATGGGCTCTTGCAGAGGTTCCCCTTCGGGTGTTGATAGCTGATATGCCCCTAATTTATAGCTTGTTGTGATGATGAAAGGCCCTAACCAATTGGGTTCAAACTTGCCTTTGCTATTGGGATTCGGGACATTCTTCTGATTTTCTTTTAAGATCAATTCTCTGACTTGGAAACTCCTGCTTCTGATCTTCTTGTTGTAGCTTCGTTTGAGTCTATTCTGATAGACTTGCAAGTGATTTAAAGCATTTTTTCTTCTCTCATCCAGTAACTCCAACTCGTTTAGTCTTGAAACCCGATATTCTTCATCAGTGATGAGATTTTGCAATGATATTCTGAGGGATGGGAGCTCGATCTCAATGGGGAGTACGACTTCTTATCCGTAGACCAAGGAGAAGGGAGTGGTGCCAGTGGGTGTGCGGATGTTGGTTTGATAAGCCCAAAGGGTGAGATTAAGCTGCAAGTGCCAGTCACGACCTGCGTCATTGACTATTTTCTTGAGGATTTTGAGGATAGTTTTATTCGTGGCTTCTGCTTGGCCATTGCCTTGGGGATAGTACGGGGTGGAGAAGCGATGCTTGATTTTGAATTTCTTGCACAAGTCGTGAACCTCCTGGTTCTTGAATGGTGTCCCATTATCTGAGATAATGGCTTGTGGAACACCGTAACAATAGATGAGATAGTTCAGGATGAATTTTGAGATCTGCTTTCCAGTGATATAGGTCATGGGTATGGCTTCCAACCATTTTGTGAAGTACTCAGTTGCAATGATAATGAATTTATGGCCGTTGGATGAGGTGGGTGTGATTTTCCCAATGAGATCGAGTCCCCACTACGAGAAAGGCCATGGTGTAACGATCGAATGAAGCTCTTGAGTTGGAGCATGGATGAGGTCCCCATGCTGCTGACATTATAAACATCTTTTAGCATGATCATATGCTTCTCTTTCCATCGTGGGCCAGTAATACCCCAGCCTCAGCAATTTCTTGGCAATGGTTATTCCACTCGAGTGTGAGCCACAAATACCGTTATGAACTTCGGTTAGAGCGGTTAATGCCTCCTTTGCATTTAGACAGCGCAATAAGGTACCCTCTATGTTTCTATAGTATAAGGTATCACCTAGGATGACAAATCTAGATACTTTTTTTATGAAGGTTCATTTTAGGCTCGATGGAAGGTCAGCGGGTATGACTCCTATGCAAAGATATGTGTAGATGTCATGATACCAAGGATCGCCCGGACCAATGATTTCACACACATATTCCAATTTCGGTACCTCGAATGTGGGAACGAGAAGCTACTCAATCAGAAATTCATACTTTGGCACGTTATGAGGGATATCCAATAGTGACCTGATTGTAGCCATGGCGTCAGCTGCTCTATATTTGGTTCTTGGAATTTGCTCAAATGTTATGTCAATGAAGGATTCCTTTAGAGTCTCCTCCAATTTCTTGTATGGAGTAAGCTTGTCATCCTTAGTCTGATATTCATTATTGACCTGATTCATGATCAATTGAGAGTCTCCATACACCCTGAGAGTTATGATATTCCATTGTACTGCTATCTTGAGATCTATAGTCAAAGCCTCATATTCCGCTATGTTGTTAGTACAAGGAAATGCCAATTTGTATGACTTCAGTATGCAGTCACCTTGTGGAGTGATGAAGAAGATACCAACTCATGATCCATGTTGGGTGTATGAACCATCGAAGTATAATTTCCAATGGTTAGTGACATTGATGTTAAAGATGGATTCATCTGGGAATTCAGAAACAAGAGGGTTCTCAGAATACATGGGTGCTTTTGCTAGTTTATCTGCAATAACTTGACCCTTGATGGCTTTCCTATCTACATACTCGATATCATACTCTGACAGTATCATTACCCATTTTTTCATTCTACCTGTGAGCATTGCCTTTGATAGGAGATACTTGAGGGGATCAATTTTCGCAATGAGCTTTATCTTATGTGCCAACATGTAATGTCTAAATTTTTTGGATGGAAACACTACTGCAAGGCAAGCTTTCTTGATGGAGTAATTTAGCTCGTGACCGACCATTGTCCTATTGATATAGTATATGGCTCTCTCTGTTCCATTTTCATCATGTTGAGCTAGGAGAGCTCCAAGGGCTGTCGTTGTTGCTGACACATATAAGATCAATGGTTTTCTCGGGATATGTGGCATTAGGTATTCCTTGATTTTGTTAAATGCCTCTTCACACTTTCTATCCCATTTGTATGCTACCCCCTTGTGGAGTAGGTGGGAATACTGATTCTTCTTGTCTACTAGTTGTGCTATGAATTGTCTGATGGATTGGAGTCTGCCTTGGAGGCTTCTCAGCTATTTTAATGTCTTTGGTGCTTCCATCTCGAGGATTGCTTTCACTTTTGCCAGATCCACCCCCTCATGGAGACTATGTATCCTAGCAATTTGTCTAATTGTATGCCAAAGACGCACTTCTTGGGATTTAATCTAACTTTGTATTCCTCTAGTCTGTCAAAGATAGCACTTAGGGTTTCTATATGATCTTGCCTTTTCCTTGACTTAGCTAGAATGTCGTCGACATAGTCTTTGACTGTTTTATGAATCATATCATGGAATATCAATGTCATGGCCCTTTGATAGGTTGCTCCTGCATTCTTTAGGCCAAATGGCATCATGTTCCAGTAGTAGGTCCCCCATGGACAAGTAAAAGTTGTCTTATGCTGATCTTTTGCTATCATGATTTGGTTATATCCTGAGAATCCATCCATTAGTGATAGCATCTCATGTCCTGCCATCATATCCACTATCATGTCAATGTTGGGTAGTGGAAAATCATCCTTGGGACATGCCTTGTTTAGATCTCTAAAGTCGTTACAGATTATAATGGCTCAATCAAGCTTTGAAATGGGTACCAAATTCGACACCCATTCTGGATAATCGATTGGTCGGATGAATCCCGCATCTAACAACTTTTTGATTTCCATTTTGACCAATAGAGCAATTTGAGGATGCATTTTACGAAGCTTTTGTTTGACCGGTTTTGCTTCTAGATACACAGCTAAGTGATGAACCATAGTCTCTCGATCAAGCCCTGGCATATCGGCATAACTCCATGCGAAGTTTATTTTCCTTTCTTTTAGGAATGCTACTAGGAGTTCATGTTCATCTGATAATAGTGATTCTGCATAGAATGTGATATGCGAGGTCTCCTCTATTCCTCAGTTGATTGGATTGCACTTTTCGGCCAATACCGCTGACTTCTCTGGATGAATAGATCTTAAGGGAAGATTGAATCCTTCATCCTCAGGTGCCTCAGAGAGGTTTTCACTGTTGGATACGTCCTTTATTTTTATTGTTTTCTTGTCAGAGAGTGCCACTGTGTGGTTTTCACTCAAGGACTTGGATGTGATTCTTAGTTTCTCACTTTTGCGACTGAAGGATTCAATCGTTTCCCCATAATAAGCATGTGTGTCTAGCTCTATTATGAATCATGTCTTGTGATCTCTGTTTGGAATGTTATCCCTCAATCCCATGAATTCTAAGAGCACCTCATCATTTTTGAATGTGTCGAGAACTGGTGGTCCTCGTTGGTCATAGTCGATCAATTGGGGATAGACTAAGTGGATCTCATGATTTTGATGATCGGATTCAAAAGATAAGGTACTAATCATGAAAAGGGTAGTATCCTCAAATAACCTAGGTAGACTGGTCAAGTGATCTTCGTCATCGCTACTAATATAGGGCTCAATGATAAAGTTATACATGTCTATCCCAATGGGTATTGGGGAGTGTACTAGTACTAGTACTGGCTGAGGAGAAACATTAGCGGCTCTAACCGAAGGATTTCGGCCATGTATGGTTATTCTTGAAGGGGTACATCCAAGACCAAGATTTGTTATAGGTCGTGTCTCAGGCATGATTGGTATTAAGAGCCCACTGTCATTTTTCCCCAGTCTTTGGTTTTTGTCGTAACCCATTGCAAACATCATTTGTAGGCCCTTGCTTGTTTCATCCATTGGTAATTCAGGTGCCGGTCTTTCATCTCAATCCAACATGTGAGATGGATCTGTCTCAATAACCTCTTGACCAAGGTCTCCCCAGCATGTGAATTCAGGATAATCCTCAGGATTTGTTTACGATGTAGAAGCTTGATTTTCTCACGGGCGTCCCCATGATCTAGGAGATTGCGGTAACTCTTCTATCACAAAAGCATTATTAGGGAGCCTATAGCTTCCACAACCATCCTCTTGAATGATGAGCTTGGTGTCGGATATGGTGGGAATGGTGGGTGTCTCTGTCTCAGAAGTGGATGTGAGGGTGGAAAGGTCAATGTATGGTGTGGATGGGCCCTCATCATTTTTTGGCACTTGGAGGATTTTGTAATATTTGGCTTCAAGATTCTTGCACTATGAGAATGGCTCAGGATCTCCATGGATGGTAACCTCTTGTCCATTATGTGTGAATTTCACGCATTGGTGGAAAGTTGATGCTACGGCTTTCATCGCATGGATCCATGGGCGTCCCAAGAGGATATTGTATGGCAAGTCGAGGTCCAAGACCTGACAAGTGGTTTCCATGAGCATCAGCCCTACTTGAATAGGGAGTTTAATTATGCCTTGAGACACTCTTTCTTGGTCATCATATGCTCTTATTGTGATGCCTTTCCCTTTATCAATGGAGTCTTCTGATATTTTTAGCTGCTTGATGAGACTCAGAGAACAAATGTTCAAACCCGCACCTCAATACACCAAGACCCTTTTTATTTTTCTCTTATTTACGATGGCTTCCAAGTGAAGGGCATGATTGTGAGATGGTTGGGCGGGAAAATCTTGGTCAGAAAATTTAAGGAGATTAGGTGTTATGATGTTTTTTACCATAGCTTGGAATTGTTCCGCATCAAGATCTGCGGGGACAGTGGATGAGGCTAGTGCTTCTTCAAAGATCTTTTTATGGGCCGATGATATTTTTAACAACTCCATGATGGAGATGTGTGATGGTGTTCTTTTGAGTTGATCTACGACACTATAGCCATTGGATCTAGATGAAGAGACCCTATTTGGTTGAGATGACCCTACGATGGTGAGTTTTCCACCTCTTGTGGTGACTCCACAATCTTTGGCATGGGTGCCCTTAATGGTGATGACCATGTAGTCCTCATTGAGGTTGGCAACAACTGTTTCGTATACATGGTTTACACTGCCTTTTCCCTTATCCTTTTTATTCCCTTTATTTCCATGATTCGGCATCGGATTCGTGTAGATTTTAAGGTCTTGATTCCTTGTAGGTGGTTCCACATTTATGATTCTTTTATCGATGAGATCTTGTATGATGTTCTTGAGTCTCATGCAATTATTTGTGGTGTGGCCTTTGATTTTGTGGAATTCACACAGTTGATTCTCATTGTACCAAGGAGGTTTGACATCGGGTTCTTGGTAATTCTCAAATGTAGGTGTTTTGATGAGCTTTTCGTCGATCAATCTTTTCATGATGTCCTCAAGTGGTTCCCCCAACATGGTGTATTTTCGTTTGGGGTATGTTTTGCATTGAGGTGGTCCTCTTTGGTCATTGAGGTTATTGATGGTGGGATTATTGTTGGATTGATGCATTGTGTGATGAATGTTTTGATTTGGTGTTTGGATTTGTTGTGTGGGTGTGTTTTGGCGCGGACCACTAATGACCACCTTGGTGTCTACGACACCATCATTAGTGACGTTTTTTTTTCTCGCCCATGTGCAAGGTTTATCATTGTAGTTTGATGATGGGCAGTTGTTTTGTGGTTCGTGATATGATGTTGATTCAATGGGTTGAGTCACAAGGGCTCTTTCGATGCTAAGCGCCTTGGTGATCAATTGATCGTATGTGGTGATACCCTGAACCTTGAGATGAAATGATAAGTGACCTTCAAGGTTGGAAATGATTTGCAAACTTGTTGTTCTTATGGCATGGTCCACTTGCTCTAATTGGCCTTGGATCGCCATCATTGAAGGAATGAAGCGAAAGATACATTCTTTCCTTGCTTTAGGGCATATAGTTCTTTGAGACTAACATCCATTGCAATGTTACCTGCGTAGTTCTTAATGAATGCACTTGTAATCTCTTGGAATGTTCTAATGCCTGTAGGTAAGCGAGAGAACCATTCTATAGCGGAACCTGCCAAGCTTCTAGGAAATAGCTGCATCAGATACGTATCGTCATATGCGACTTCCATGCACTGAACCTGGAATTCCCTAATGTGATCTTCAGGGTTTCTTGTCCCTCGATATTTATCAAATTTGGGGATTTCAAATCCCTTAGGGAAAGGTTTCATTTCTAGACTCCTATCAAATGGATAGGGAGACAAGTTGCTTTGCATTTTGGTTGTTCCTCCTGATTGAAGGTCGAGCACTTGTTGCGAGAGCAACCTGAGTTGTGTCGTCACATCATCTTGCAGATCAGGGGGTGGGATAAAGGTATTCTGGGGTATTGCAATCATGTTTTGGATGGGTGGGTTGGTCAGTGTGTTGTCCGTTGGTATGTGTATGTTTTTCCGAGTGAGGTAGGCTTCTACCTTCTTCTGAATGAACAATGCCTGTTGTTGATCTTGTTGCTGTTGCACTAAGGTTTGTGCTTGTTGTTGCACTTGTTGTTGTTCCAACAACACTTGTTGTGCTTGTTGTTCCCACAACACTTGTTGTTGGGCTGCCAGTTTTGCTACTTCTTGCTATTCTTGATATTACTTTAATGCTTGTTGGTACGCTTGCAATTGCATTGCTTGTGCAAGAAGTTGTGCTTGTGCTTGTGCTTGTTGTGCTTGCACTTGAGCTTGTGCTTGTGTTGCGTGTGCTTGTGCTACTTGTTGCTGTAATAAAAGTTGCGCTTGGGTGGCCCTTTATGTTTGCAATGCTTGGGCGGCTTGGGCGGCTTCTTGTTGTTGTTGTTGTTGTTGCAATAACGCTTGGGCTTGTTGTGCTTGTTGTGCTTGTATTGCGGCTTGTGCAGCTTGAGCATCTTGTTGCACGGCTTTTTGTTTTTGCACTTGTTGATAGCCTCTTTGGAAAGCAGCTTGCAATGCTACGTCAAATTGATTTGATGTGGTGAATTTTGGTGGTGGTGGATTTGGAATGGCATTCGTGGTGGTGGTGAATGATGATGTTGTCTTGATATTTTGTGTGTTGGATAATGGTATTGATGTGATTGGTCCTTGTGAGACCATTCTTTGTGATGATGTGGGGGTGTTTGATGATGTCGCCATTGCTTGCGTATTTATCATTTGTTGTTGCAATATCAACGATAAATTTTGAGTGTTTGGTGTGATGCTTTGATTGATGGTTGGGATAGCGGTTTGATTGATACTTGGTAGAGGAGGCAACCACAAACCAAGTAGTGGTTTGGATGATAATGGTAATGGTGGGATAGGTGGAAATGTGAGGAGGGTGAATCCTTGCAAAAGTCTTGTGGTATTGAATATGCCCCCTGGTCCAAACATATCTCCCTCTTCTTGTGAATTTGTGAGAAGAGGTGTTTGTGGTGCTCCGTCAAAAGATGTTGATGATGGGTCATAATGTAAAGTGAGAGGAGCATTTTGGTGTAATGGATTATGGGGGATTTTTTGTTCCAAGGTGGTGTTTGCGTCCATGTTTTGGTTATTCACAAGGGGATGTGATTGAAGAGCATTGAGAAATGTGTTTCCCTTATTAACGTTGGGTTGAGTTGGAGCAAATGATGTTGTAAGTTGCGGGATGTTCTGCGTGATGTTTTGAGATGGGGGTGTAGATGAAATGGGAATGGTGGATGAGATTGGTGGAAAAGATGTCTCTACTATAGTGCTCACATCAAAATCCGAAGGCAACTTGGCCCCTTGTTTTGCTAGTTCAAGCATGTACAATGAAGGGTTAAGTCTCATCATGATGTTGATGATTCTATGATTGTCTGGATTTTGAAGCATTTCTGTCATTTCTTCATGAGACATTCTGAAAGTGAGGTCCTCTCCTTGGTTTTCTTCTTGCGTATTTTGTGATGATGAGAGGGTTAATGGGCTGCTTGATTCGGGGGGATTCATTTCCTTGTTTGTTTGGCTAAGGTCGCTTGAAGCAGGTGTTTCTTTGTTGGCTTCCATATTCTTCTTGTATTGAGATCTAGTAAGAACCATAAAACAAGGATCAATCTTCGAGAATATGGGAGATGAATCTCTTTAATTCTTTGGGTTGATCTTTACCTTATGCCTCAAAGTAGAGATTTCTAGGATGCTTTTAGGATCAAATGTGATGATGATATGATGGTGATGTTTAAAGATGGATGTTTATGGATGTTTTGCTTTTGATAAATCTTGAATGAAATGCTAGAGCTTTTGGATGTTTTGATTTTTTATTTTTTGAATTTTTGGATTTGAGGTATTTGTCCTTAATCTTGATTTGGATTTGGATTTTGAACAAAAAATGACCCTAAGATTTTTGATAATGATCTAAGGGATAGTTTTGTTCAAATGATGATAATTTGGATATGTGTGAGGAGAAGGATGCATCTACCCACACCTACCCAAACAAGATGATTGTTTCACTAAGTATATGGAGAAGGATTCATCTACATACACTAAGCTAGACAAGATGATTTTTGATAACTTTGACGAAGTATATGCAAAAGGATGCATCTACACATGCCTAGCCAAAGGTGTTTTTTGATAAATGTTTTCAAGGACTTGGTCTCAATGATTTTGTTGTTTTGATTTTGTCATAAAGCCTAGTACTTCAAGGATGATTTCAAGGTTTTCCAAAAGATGATTTATGAGATGATGGTGGGTTTGATGTTTGGGGGATGGATGAAAAGACTTTGCTATGTTTTGATCCCTAGATGAACCTAAAAAGACCACTTTGTTTTGCCTAGATCTAGGTATTGAAGAGCATGCAAATGCTTCCTAAAGACCTTTGTGACCAAGGATTGATTTCATTTGAACTTTCATCTTTTGGATTTTCAATGATTTTTTGCTTTGAGAATTGTGAGTCTCCAATCACACATGAAAATTAATTTTGCTTAGCTTTGCTTAATGGCTTTGTTTTACCAAAAACAATATCTTTGATTAAAGTTTCAAACTAAGATGTCCAATGTCTCAATTTCTTCAAACCCCACAAGATATGTTATGTGGAAATTCAATGAACTTGAGGCAAGGGTTTTCCTATTGTTTACTTAAGAAGACAAATTGAGATATAATCCAATGCTTAGAAACCTCTAAGGACATAAGTCCCAAGGGAAAGCAATAACATATGGATTGAGTCAATGCTATTTGTCTTCAAAAGGGTTTGAAATTTTGATGATGTTAAGTGTTTGTTTTTTAAATGTTTTCAAGCAAGCAATGCATTTTGGTAACCCAAGAACAAGTACAATCCTATGGATGTGTAAGACAATATTTGTTGGATTCCCACTTGGACAAGTCCAGCTACACCTATCTCTAGCGGATGGTTAGATGCTTAACCCCACTGGCTCCCCTCCATGACTCATTATCGTCAATTAGGGGAGCCAAGCATCAACACCCATGAAACTCCCATGGCATGCTTTCCATCTCTACTAGAAGACCATAAAAGTGTGGGGCGGCTTCGGAACGACCGTTCTTGCACCAACAAATAGATAAAAGGATTTTGGAAAATTCTAGCACATGGGTTTTAGTAAGGACTTTCCATTCGTAGGAGTTGACCCAACATGGCAAGAGTCCCCTTTCGGATCCATCTTGTCGGAGTCAACTGCGCAATATTGGTGTTTCGTCCAATATCCACATTTATATCCCAGTTGGAAATACTCTTGGCTTTAGAGTGTTACCGGTTGATTCATTCCCTTGGGTGATTACTTTTTCCCACAAGGCAGGCCCTCTCAGATAAACAAAAGTGAATGAAAAGCAAGAACCGTAACTCGATCAATCTTTGATGGCAAAAAAGAAAGAGAATATACGCGAAAATGCCCCCACTCACACTCGCACAAGATTTTGTTCAATTTTTAAGCCCAAATTGAAGTGTGGAGGTGATTGCTTTGTCTTATCCCAAAGTCATAGAAAAGACCTTTTGATTCTCAAGATCACTATAAAGTGCGAGAGAAGCGCATACGTCCTTTTCTAATGACTTTAGTCTAAGTAAGCCCTCACGAAAAACACAACTACACTTGTTCTTTTTAAAGCCTCAAAGTAATATGTGAGTTCATTTTAGAGCACCAAATCACAAGTGAAAAACATTTGTTCAATTATTTAATCCATAAATGAAATCTAGTGAGTTGTAGATCCTAAGATTCTTTTTAATCCTTTTGCAAGAAATAAACAAAGAGAATCCTTTTTAAAAACCCAAATGAAAGCTAGTGTTCTAAGAAAAGAAGAAGATGACAAATTCCTAAGGAAGTGTTAAGCAAACACTTAAGTGTTTAAAAACACTTTGATTAGGCAAGATATCATCACCATGCTCCTTCTTCTCTTGCTTTTTGACTTCCAACCTACAAAAGAGAAAAGACAATTAAATTCTAGAAAAACACAGAAGTCAAAAGGTAGAAAATAGAGGAAAAAGCAATCATAAATTAAAACATGTGCTAAAAATTAAGTTTCCCCCTTTTACTGTCTTCCAGCTTTGCAACTCGTGAAGGTGTCACTATTTTTTTTCTTCCAGCGGTGCTATTTCAGCGCCGCTTTACCAGTTAGCGACGCTCTATATCCGGACAGAGAGCACGATTGCATTGCTATTTTGGCCTAGCATCGCAATTTTGGAAAGCGTAGGAGCTTTTTTAAAAATTTTGAAAACTGGTGCAGACTGGCGAGTCCAGCGGTGTAGTTTTGAATTTGAAAATTTTTGTGGGATGAGTCCAGCAGTGCTAAAATAACGACACTGGCGAGCCCGCGATGTTGAAACTGCGACGCTGACGAACTCACAATGCAAAAATAGTGACGTTGATGAGCTCGTGTTGGAATTTCCTATGTGTGCATAAAAGCACAGAATTTTCGTGAAAATGTTGAAATTTATGACTCAATCCCTCCTCCTAGTGCCAAAATGTGAACCCCCAATCTATGTACCTGCAAAACAAAGGGATTAAACACCTTAAGTTAGATACTGCAAGTATAAACGAGAATTCCCCATGAGATTCATTAACATAGCTCAAATTAGGAAGAAAATGATGAAAAATACAATGAAATCACAAAAACAAGATTGAATCCTAATTAAGCAACCAAACTCTTAATCCCATGGGGGAATTGGTGCCAATTTGATGTAAAAATTGGCCCTTTCCCAATCCCTATGATGAAGTATTGATGTGTTTAAGATGATGTTGATCCACTTTTGATGAAAAGATGAGAAATCCAAGCCAAATCTGCAAAAAGCATAGCTAAGAATTCAAATGATGGATGAAGATGGCTAAGTATTTTAGCATGGTAACTTTGCAATGTTTGTGGATGATGAAATGAGGAGAGGAGCTCTTCATTTATAAGATTTCAAGATGGATGAAAGCCCAAATTTGAGCAATGTGGGACTAACTTTCATCCAATGATATGGTGCCACTTGTCAACTTGTGAATGGATGGAGGATGTGCAAGATTTGGGGTTTGTGCCAATAAATGCCAATATTTGAATTTCAAATTTGTTGAAATGACATGTAACAGGGAAGGGAAAATGCAATAAATGCCACTTGGCTCAAGGCAAAGGACATGTAAGAGGAAGTTATTCCCTTGTTGGATGTACATGTTGACTTGGAATTTTTGAATTCAAATTGAGAGAATATTCCAAAAGATGCCATGTGAGGGAAAATATGGATTTAATAAATGAATTAAATATATTTTCATGTGCAACTTGTATTATCTAGAGGATGTGACATGAGATTAGATTAAATTAATCAAGGGTCAATTAATTTAATAGGAGATTAGATGATGTGACTTATTTGACTTAGATTTATGGATTTATTTAAATCAAATAAGAGGGGAATGTAATAAGAGGCTAATTAAATAAATATTTTGATTTATTTAATTAAAGGATGATGTTAGATTAAATCAAATAAGGTTTTAATTTATTTAATTTAATGGATAGACTTTAGAGATTTAATCAAATAAATTGATTATTTAATTAAATAGGGATAATTAGATCAGATAGATTGATTTAATTAACAAAATGAATTGACTTAATTAGATAAAATGATTTATTTAATTAAGAGATGAATATTGATGAATTTAATCAGATAGGGGAATTTGATTAAATGGTTAGACCGAGGGATGGTTTAGGAAGAAATGATGTTAGTAAGTCAGGATCAGATGCAAAATGTCAATTAGTATATTTTTGATGTCTACAATAAGCATCATGGTCTTCGAGAAATAGCCCTTCAAATATTGATTCCTTTTAGCACTTTGGACTCTTAAGGGAAATTGTCGATCCAATGTAGCTCGGAGTGATTCGACGTATTTGGGTGCAAGAGAGGACCATCCCTAGCGTAAACGTGCCCATCTGGACGTGTTGGAATAGTTCGTTTAGTCGTATGAGTTGCAAAATGAAATTTGCACCACTTTGCAACTTTACACTGCTTGCATCTGACAACTTTTCCATCCACTAAAAAGTCATCACCACAGGAAAACACCTTCGAGATAGAAAAAACTGAGAGAGGTTTTTGTAGATGGTCACAACACGATCCCATAGCTTCAAACAAAGAGTTTGTAAGCATCACGGTCTCCGAGAAATAGACTTTCAAATATTGCTTCCTTTTAGCACTTTGGATTCTTAAGGGAAATCGTCGGTCCAATGTAGCTCAGAGTGATTTGGCATATTTGGGTGCAAGAGAGGACCATCCCTATTGTAAACGTACCCATCCGAACGTGTTGGAACAGTCTGTTTGGTCGTACGAGTTGTGGAATGAAAGTTGCACCACTTTGCCACTTTACACTGCTTACATCTGGCAACTTTTCCCTCCACTAAAAAGTCATCACCACAGGAAAACGCCTTCGAGATAGAAAAAACTGAGAGAGGTTTTTGTAGATGGTCCCAACAAAATCCCATAGCCTCAGATGGAGATTCTATAAGCATCACGGTCTCCGAGAAATAGACCTTCAAAGATTGCTACCTTTTAGCACTTTTGACTCTTAAGGGAAACTAGTGGGCAACATAGTTAACTTCTTCACAAACTTGGTTTGAAGTAATTCCATTCTTTTTTGTGCATTTAAAATGGATTTTTAAGCCTTCCACCCTAAAAGTGACCTCTAAATAACTTCAAACACCTTAACTACCTCATTTTTATTCATTTGTTTTGCAAACAAGCATTTTCATTCCAAAAGGCAATATAGCTTTTGAGACTGCAAGAAGACATCTGATAACTCTTGAGTGTACTAAAAGAATTCTTATGATTTTTGAAGAATGTTGGTAACTCTACTGTAGGAAGGTGATGAGAGATTTCTTAGCGATGAAATGCTTGAAGCATCTTATGAGGAAGTCATGCCAACCAAAGAAATGATCAAGCATGAAGTCACAACTTGCAGCCATGGAACTGAACCTACTGAACCTGAAGAAGATGGTTGTGTTGCTGACCGGAAGAGCACCTCTGGATGGTTGTGTTGCTGACCGAAAGAGTACTTAAACATTTAGAGGGAGCCTGCTGAACCTAAAGAAGATGGTTGTGTTGCTGACCGAAAGAGCACCTCTGGATGTTGTTTCAGTTGAGGTCTACGATGAATACTTGTACACACCATAGTATGGTTGTAGCCATTATGGTTGATATCATGTTGAGGCGATATCTAATATCACGATGAGATGATATTCTTCTTTTCACTTATGGTTGTAGCCATAGTACTAGGCATCACAATGAGGTGATTTTCCTTGTGTAGCTGGAAGTATCCTCCCTAGCTGAGAGGGAGTGTTGATTATTACAGTGTCAGTCATATCCTTCCAGCGATCTCCTCTACATAAGAATAAAATAAATATAGCCAAAGCTATTTAATTTTTATATATATATATATATATATATATATATATCGATTTGTGATTAATTCTAATTCATCAAGAGATACAAGTTAATGAAGAGGTACATTTATGAAGAGGCTGACATGCTTGAGGCACGATTTATGTCAAATAATATTTATTATTTTATGAAGTCCGACTTCTATCTTGGAGGTACAATCTTTGAGGAGGCACATTCTTTTTGGAGGCCAATCTATATTGTGAAGAGTCGCATCTCTCTCAACTTGTATATATATTAGATACATTTCATTGTTTTGAGACATACATTTTTCATACATTCCATTTCATATCAAGTGCGAGTTAGTGAGAAAATGTTCAAGTGCAGATCGAGTTATTGTGAGAAGGCTGAGGATTATCATTTGAGAATTACATCATTGTATTGTTGTGTTGGAATCAGTCTGTGGTGCATATTATTAGGCCTCATTATTGGCCTTCATTGTAAAGGAGTTTCTATTGTGATTCAATAATATAAGTGATATTATTGGCTGGTTTTTTCTCCCTCAAGAGGAGGGTTTTCCCAGGGTATCTGCTATGTTATTGTGTTTGATTTAGAATTAATTTTCTGTGCATTAAATATGATCATAAAACTAACACAAGTAAATGGATGCATAGCGTGTGGAATGAGGGGACAACAGTCCTTAGACCCCTTTAAAGTTTGTTTGAGTGCTTTCTTTTCATTTTTTGTGAGTTTTGTGCCAAGTTTCCTCAAAGAAATGTGGTCTCATAGAATTCCATGACAAGCTAATGCAATTGATAGCTGCTCCTAGTTATTAGTTATGTAATGTGAAGTAATTGCATAACTGCTTAGGTTGACTTTGTAAAAACTATATTGTTATTGAAATTTTTTCATCTATCAACATCTAGTTGTTACTTATGCAATGTGAAGTAATGCTTTGAGTTTGAAAGATGTGCAATGCAATTTAATCAACAATATGAATATAAACTACATAATATTTAACCATTCTTTTTATGCTATTGTACATTGACATTTAACCATTGCTCACTTGATTAAATTTTCAAAGATTTTAATCATGCACATGAGGAGGAAATTAAATTTCGATTGTCAACTTCTATATATATCAAATTATCTAATAATCAAGTGTATGTCCATATACAAAAATGGCATCAACGCCAACTCAAACAAAGTTTTATAATATGTGGCATATGCCATCTCAGTATCTATTCAATATTTACATGCCAAAATGTCTATCTCATCCTAAACTACTAGTGGATCATCAAAATGGAGCCTCTTTGAAGCACTCGTTGGCTCTGAAGGTAGCTGCACAAGAAAAAGTCGAACCACAATTGAGATTAGTTATACTATATAATTTAAAATTGAATAATTAACATAAAAATCAATACACATTGAATTATAACTGAACTCGAAAATTGAAATCTTGATTACCTGAAATATACGTCTCTTCGAAGGGTCAAGAGTCCTGGAATATACCCCTCTCAAAGAACTAACCAAACCAAAATTTGTAACATCAATCTATATATGTGAACAAAAACATGAAATTGATCCAAGTTAGCATAGAATTGTTAGTAATAAGAACATATTTACCAAGCACAAAATAAAATAAACACATACCTCTTTAGGCTGATCTTTTTTTGTATCTCCTTTAGGCGTTTCAACACCTCCTCCTTCAGGTGTTTCAACACCTCCTCCTTTAGGTGTTCGAATACATACTCCTTCAGGTGTTGTGGCACTTATCAACAATGATGTATAGCTCACAACTGCCTATACATAAAAATGACAAGTACATATGAAACTACGAATCTATGTCAATGTATGCATAATCAATAAAATATCTTATAAATCTTAATTCAATCAAATTTGAGTTCAATTACCTTTCCGTTATCTAACATTGTGCATCCATAGTCTGGAGAGCGTCACACCTCGCTCGCACTAGGTGTTTCCTACAAGCAAAGAATAAGATAAACATATAAGTTAATATATAATTTCATTAATGACAAGCAAGTATACAATAAAAAAATGTAAATGAGTGAGTGCAAAAATACATATTGTGTGCGTCTCGAGGCCAAATGAAATGGCCCTAAGGGTGCTATCAGTCACCCATGTGAGCTCCTCCTTAGACATTAACTGTTAAATAGACCATGTAAATAAATATTAGTACTTGATACTATCTCTTATTAATATTCATTTTTAAAAAAATGAAAATTATTAATTTACACCTTAAATGTTACCTGTGTAACTTCTCCAATGTCCACCTCTCTAGCAAGAGAGCACTCTGTAGGGTGTGCTCCACTCCCCTGCATGTGATCTGCTATAATCTCTACATCCTGGATGTCATAATCAGAAATATCTAATGGTTGCTCAGGGGGCTGTACAATAGGATCCAAACATATTTGCTGGCATGTATTGCAAATATGTGGCACACAAATATGTGGACCCAAGGAATATGATGCAGCAACACTGAATCCATCACCAAGATCACCAGACTGTGGCTGAGCTACTGAAGAAGCATGGGAAACCAAAAAACCACTCAAAGAGTGAATGGCCTGGATCGTTTGTGTGGTTGCATCCTTCGTAATATTTGGATGTTGTACTGGAGGTGGTGGAGGAAGGGGAGGATGGGGAACATATGGGTGCCTAACTACTCTAGTTGCCCCTGGCCTATGCTGGGGCATACCTCCACCAACGCCCTAGAAGGGTTTAATGTCAAAGTAATTGACATGATGCCCTAACAAAAACTCAGCATATAATTTTTTAATAAAGTAAAAAGGTACATCAAGATTATTGTTGGGTGGTTTATCAAAAACCATACACCAACAATCCCAAAATTTATCTACAATGCCCCTATGCATGCACCATTTTATAGAAAGTTTTGGTTTGTTAACATTAACTAGCAAACCAGTGCTAGGGTTAATAAATAAAGAGGCTATTTGGGCTTTTGTTATTTGGAGACCTTTCACATCATCATAAGACAATCCACATGGATAATATTGCCTCATGGTTTCTCACCACGAATGAAATGCATTATGTTGGGTGCAAAGGGTTTCTACATTTGTAATTATTCCTGTCAATGTGGTTGATATACAGGATAATCGAGGGATTTTTTTATAAACATCACAAATGCCCCTCAATTGCTCCATTTTTTCATGAATTAAGTCTTCAATTGATGGCTACAGAGATGGTGCAACATTTGGCATTTCTACATTTTGATTCTCAGCTGGTGGATTTTTATTCTCAATTGGTGGAATTGGTGCATTCTCATTCTCGGCAGCCATAATGCCTGATTAAAGTTAAAAAGTAATTAATCTAAAATTAGACAATATAAATGAAACACTATTTTTAAATCAAAATCCATTAAAAATATTCATTTTTTTTTATCAAAATCCATTCTAAACTCAATTGTTTCATAAAAATTCAATCAAAAACCCTATTTTGAAAAAATCCACAAAAACATTCATTTTTTTTATCAAAATCCATTCTAAATTCAATTTTTTCATAAAAATTCAATCAAAACCCTATTGTGAAAAAAAATCCACAAAAAACATTCATTTTTTTATCAAAATCTATTCTAAACTCAATTTTTTCACAAAAATTCAATCAAAAACCCTATTTTTTTTAAAAATCCACAAAAAACCATATGAAATTATTCAAATCTAAATCAAAATAAAAAAACCTACCTTTCCAAATTGGATTTTTCCCAAATCGGATATCCGTTACACGAAGAAGGAATGCACTGTGCGCCCGCGGGTTCTTCACTATCAAATGACTTCAAAACAACGTTGGACTTTCTTTATATATGCTTTTTGCAAATCAGATATCTGATTTGAATCGGATATCTGATTTGTAAAAGTAGGTTTGGTGTTTGGTATGGTGACAACCAAGCCTAAAAAAATTCAACATGTTCTTTTCATATTTTTCGGTCGGTGAAAGATGTGTTTTTTTCCTCATTGCCACTTTTTGGCCCACCATGATCCTACACATACCTAGGCTTTTCTAGAGGGCATTAGTCACCCGCTAAGGGTGAGCAGCAATAGCCTTCACAATCAAGGAAACAAAATCCTCAGTCCCAACCCGATAAAAGTTAGAGGCAGAAGAAGAGAGATCGGAGTTGGATGCGAGCTCATCGTGATCATTATGATCAACCTGCTCAGAGTTCTCAGTCGACGTTTAGTGGAGGTGGTCTTCCATGACCTAGTGTATCTCCAGCTGTTCAGGGTTTCAGTAGAGGGATAGGTGTTTCGCTTGTGGTCAATAGGGCCACTTTGCTCATGAGTGTCCTCAGCAGGGCACTTCTAGTTTTAGTCAAAGGTCAACAACTTCATATCCGACAGTAGGAGATGCGGGCAGATCGCATAGGGCATTCACTATAGTGGATACCCATCAGGCCGAGCATTTGGGTGTAGTTCGTCCTTCAGTTTCAGGAGTTGATCCTCGAGGATCGAGGTTCTAAGTAGGTTAGGGTCTAGTTGGTTTTGAGGGAGTTCTATCCCTTTTTTTTTGCAAGCTTCTAGGAGTAAGCCTGACCCTAGGGGGGAGGATGTAACACCCCTCCATTTTGGCTCTTTTGTTTGGCAGCGTTCCTTGTTATGATGTTTATGTTTATGCTTTGACTTTGGTACTTGGTTTCTATTTCATCACAAATTGTTAAGCAATGCGAATGATATATTTTGATGTGATGGTATTTTACCCTAATGTTATCTTTATGCCATGTTTTGGATTAACTTAGCAGATATTTGATTTAATGATGTTTTATGCTTTTGATCATATTATTGATGTTAGAATCGTCAGTTAGTAATTTTGTATTGGTGAAGGGAACAGGATGGTACCACTCACTTGCGAGCGCCCTACGATTCTGAGATTTCCTCTTCACGATGTGTTTGATCATATTATGTATATATGCATGTTTGCTATACTCTTTGTTCGTAGGTCGACAGGTACAAGACATCGACTCCACCTAATTCACAGGTTTGAGCATGTCCATTGGCCAACGGTATTTGATTGGGAGATAGTAGCTAGGTTTTTCGTGCCAAGTCATCACCTTAGTCATAATGTGCCGTCGGGTTGTTGTCATGTTAGTTGTTTTCATATGGTCCATTTCACCTTGAGTATTTATTTAATTTCAAATTAGAAAGGGTATTAATTGGCTTGTCTAGTTAAATTGATGATCAAATATATCTTGTTACAATGTTGAAATGTTAGTTATTTTATTGATTAATTTAATTTATTTAATAAAATAATATAATCTTGTATTAGATTTATTTTATTGTTAAATTAAATTAATGGTGATGAATTAAAATAAGTTATTTGTTTTGGAATTAATGGATGTTTCAATAGAAATTGAAAAAAATGAAAATATGTTCTGAATTGCTTTTTTTGAAAATTAATATGTAAAAGAATTTCTTTACAAAATTTGAATTCTTTTTGTTAAAAAGAAATTTTGAAATGCATGAAATTTCAATTGGAAAGTAAATTTGTTTTAAATTTAAAAGAAATGGAAATATCCCCAAAATTGCAATAAATTTGGTGGATGGGATATTTTAGGGGTTTGACTAAATTTGGGGAAAACTCTATTTGAGCAAATTCAATTTCATATGTTTTTCAATTTTCAATTTCGTGGAGAGTTTTTGTTGTGGCTTTGCTTGGATTTGAAGAAGGAGGTTGAAATTTCTTGGGTGGGCTAGAAAAAGATTTGGAAGCACCATTTGAATCCTTCAAGCTTTGGAGAAAAAATCAAGTTCCTTCATGTTTTATTGTTTTGAAAATTGCTCTTTCAATTTGAAATCTTGCTTAGAAATCAATTTGAAAACCCTCTTAAAATCTTGAAAGCATTTAGAATTCTTGATGAAAAATAATCTCCTTCAGCTGTAAAATCCCCAATTTTATAAATAGAAAATAGAAAGGAAACAAAAGAAATTTCCAATTTGTTTTTTTGAAATTAAGAAATTTTGCTTGCAAATTTTGTTGCTGGGTATTTTGTTTTGTAGGAAAAATTTGCTCTATCTGTCTATATATATATACACACACTTACATATATTATAAATATATAATATTGGGTTTTTTGGAGTTTTTGTTTTAAAAAAAAATTTAAGAGTCAAAATTTTTTGGGAAAAATTTGTCAGAATTTTGCAGGGGAGACTGGTTTTGTTTTAAAATTGAAAAAAAATAATATTAATTTATTTTTTTATTCTAGTGTGGGGTGGGGTGCTTCCCCACAACCGCCCATAGGGGCGACTGTGAAGGCAACGCCACTACCTTCCCAGCATCCCTGTGGGAGGCTACGAGCCTTTTAGAAATTCTTTTTTTTTAATTATATAAAAACTTCATTTTATATTTATAAATATATATATATATATATATATATATATATTATATATATATATATATATATATATATATATATATATATATATATATATATATATATATATATATTATATACATATATATATTATATATATATATATATATATATATATTATATATATAATATATAATTATTATATATATATATATATACATATATTTTATATTATGTTTTTTAATTATTTATTTAATATTTACATTATATATATTATTATATATAATATCTGTATATTATATATATATAATATATATATGTTATACTTTTTAAAATGCTTGGGAATGTAATTTGATTTTAAGAATATATATATATATTTTTTAAATAATATTTGTATATTTAAAATGTATATATAATTCTATATACATTGAGTTTACGATTAGATAGGTATGTTTAATATATACTCATATTTAAGTATATTGATTCTGATTTGGTTACTTTAAAATAAATGATCGAAATAAAATTGACTTCTTAGTAAAACGTTTTATTTTATAAAGTTGATTTTTATTAATATGTGTAATTGGAGAAAATGAAATTAAATTATTGGTTTAAATTTCTTAAAGTTGTCAATGTGATTTGACTTACTATTGAGTTTGTGCAAATAATGTTGATTATTTAATTGATTTCATGCACTATGTCGTTGTTTGACTTGGATTTAGGAAATCCTAACATTAGTTTATTGGGATGCCTGAAATGCTTTCTTTATGATGTTTTTGTTATTTCTCGATGTTGGGAAAATGGGGTTATTTGTCTAGTAAGTCTTCCAGAGGAGTTATTCTAGGTTGGGATGTTTTATGTGGTGGTTCAATTTGTGAATTGCCTTGGGAAATGCGTATAGTTGTATCATGTTGTTTTACCCTGTGTTCTCGAACGGGGATGGTTTGTGCCTCCTTGGGTTTAGGAGTGGCTTATGTGGTCTGTGCCTCCTTTGGAAGGAGTGGTTTATGTGTTTCGTTGCCTCCTTGGATTGGATTTGTTATCGTATCTAGTTCACCCATTGAATTGTGGTTTTGTACCGTGTATGTTTCGATAGGAGAGTGGCTCTTTATGGGGGTTTGACACACAAAGGAGCGCCAGGGTAACTCACTTAGGGTTTAAGTAAGTGATAACTTAAAAATAATTAATGAAAAACTCTCAGACTAATTAAGATAATAAATGCCTCTCTCATGACTCATTCACTTTTAAGGTTTGAGATGAGATAAGAAGCACAGTTTGTATGAGGGTCCGATAGCTGGTAGAGGCAAGCCTGGGTAACCGAGTGGGGGTCCAGTAGCCTAGGAAGGTTGAGCCTGGGTAACTCATAGAAAATGTTGTGTGACACTCTCTCTATGTCAACCAGAAGTCAGTTTGTTGTACTGCGTAAATGATCATTGTTCTCTGGAAGCATTGTAACCTTTGTGTTAAGTGTTGTGGTGTTTTTATTTGATTCAGTCCAGTTATGTATTATCCTGTGTCTTGAGGTATATGGTCTTTTGTTGGATTCCTTGTTACTATCTCCTAGCATAGGGGGTGAGCCTTCGGGTATCACATGGTTGGGTGGAGCGTGCACCTTATCCGTTGGGTCTTCTTCTTGTTTGTGTGGTTGAGATTTCCAGTTGGAGAGCTCGTGGGAACCAGTTTCATTTCTTGCTTTATTCATTTCAATTGGAACTTGTAATTTATTACCCCTCATTTGTTATCGAGGTGGAATTTGTAATTTATAACCATGCTTATTGGATTTATCTCATTTGGGGAATGAGTGTTGTAATCTTATTGTTAAATGATTATTGATATTTAAAATCATGTGGTATTTATTATTCTTGATGTAATTCATCTTGTATGGAATGTATGTGTTCTCAATTCTTTAAGTAATTAAATGTTATGTTTTCAATTCATGTTTCTTGTTTGGGTTTAAGTAACTCAGTCTCGTAACCTTAGGGGTTGTTAGCAATGGGTAGTGAATTTGCATGTTAATTGTACTTAAACAAAAAAAAAATTATTGTGTTTGAGTAGTTAATTGCAACTTCCCCTAGGGTTGTGTGGCGAGGCGCTACAAAAACTTCTTCATTATAAATAGAGGCCTTCTCTATTGATTTGGGATCCACAATCTTAGGCATTTTGAATCCACAAGTTTATGCAAGTTTATTATCCACACTTTCATCCAAGTTAGCTTAGAATTCATCATCCATAGCTAGGTTATTAGAATTTTACATCAAGGATCACACATCCATCATCAAGCTTATCAAGGGATTGGGAAAGGGCTTCTTTCCACATCAAAGAAGGACCAATTCCCCCATGGGATGTTGGTTTGAGCATTAGAATAGGATTTCATTATTAGTTTACTTCATATTTTGCTTTGATTTCATGTTCTTATGCTTGAATGAATTTCATGGGGAATGCTTGTTTACACTTGTTTATTGACTAATGCTTGATTGTTTGTTCATGTCTGAGCAAATCTAGGCAAAGCATTCCACAATGTCGTAAACATTTTATACTTTTTTTTGTCTTATTTTTTCCTTTTGGGGATGACGCAAGGCATAGAGAAGTTTAGGTCTCTTCCATGTTGACCCAAAAGTATTTTCTTTTTTTTCACTCTCTTTGTGTCATTCTTCCTGTTCCATGAGTATTTGGGGAATGATGACAGTTTTGAGCTCTATAAAATCATTGTAGCAAAGACATACTGACCCCGAGTCCCTGGATCCCTTATTTAATTTTGGGATTTCATTGTGGGGGCAACCCCTTTTTCATGGCGTAGCTTCATTTGGAAACATATGACTTGACATAGGGATTTCCATGTAAGCTCTCATGTCCTCTTTATTGTTAGCATTTACCATTTGCTAATTTAAAGTAATTTCTCACATGGTGTTTAGCAATTTCTTTAAAGTGGGGGCATACATTGGCATTATTCTTTTACAACTCATGTTTCATTGTGTAGTATTTTTTCTTCATGTGATGCATCTTTCGCTTTGTAGTGACATTGGGTGTCATTTCCCTCAAGAGTGTGATCTCTCTTAGCATATTATATTCCTCTTAGTGGCTTGATGTGACACACTACATCCCATAAGTTGTGAATCTTCCATTCTTTGATTGGTCCTCTCTTGGAGACATTAGGAACAATGTTCCCTAAGTTAATACCTTACATGAACTAAGTAAAACTCCTTTGAACATAAATTACACTATTTTTTGTTTACAATATATGTTATATGGCCACCTTGCATAACGCACTTTGCTTGCCTGTGGTGCCATCTTGTTTGTTCATGGGTGTCAAGCATACGAAGCTTTTCTTGCCTCATGAACCATGTTTTTTGTGTTGTGTGGTGCCTTATCAAATTTATCAGGAGGTATAGCTTCAGTATGATTGTGTGTATGGGAGTCAAACTTAGGCATGGCTTTCCCATATCCACTCACTTGTCTATGTGAGCACATACCGAATGCATGCATATGTGTTTCGCTAAGGGCTCACCTAATGGATGGCCTAAGGTTCCACTAGCCCTTGTGAGTGTGCATTCATTTTCATACTGGATATCATGTTCCACTTGTAAATGTTCTTGGACAAACTACTTATATCTAATCCACAACGTGCAGGACAAACGGTTGAAGCTTGATCCATCCCTTTTTGTTATTGTTCTTGTTTTTCTCTATTCTTTATGCCTTTGGCAGTACATGCTTCTTCCTTCTTATTTCTTCAAATATTTACATGTTTTTTCTTTTGTGCCTCTGTTGGTTTGCCATAGGATCTTGATCTTGGGGGCTTGATCAACCCTCTTGGTCGATGTCATCTTATCTCACTATCATTGGTACACTCAGACCCCTCTTGATGTGAGTTTGTCTACTTTAGTGCAAGTTTGAGGAAATTTCATCCTCTCACTAAAGTGGGGGCTAAATGTACATAGAAAAATGTATCCCTTTACATTTTCACAATTGTTTGGGCCCTCCCTACTAAAATTGGGCTTCTTTATGCCTTATTTGGTCCTATTTTGCATCCACAAGCCTTATTTAATGCATCTTTTCAAGGATAATCTCGACATATATCTAATGAACAATCATAACTTAATGATTTTGGATTGTATGGCCTAGATTTAGTGATTTGGGACTCATATGCCACCTTGGGCATATGGGTCTCACCTAAGTTTTGGGGCTTGGTTCTAAATTTGGCATAAAACTAAGCATTTCTTGAAATTTGTGTCTCAAGCTTAGCCTACTTGGACTCATATGCCCCAACTGGCGTATGAGTCCTACTTAGCTTGGACCTATTTTAAACTCAAAATCTTGGCAAGATTTTATTCTCCTAGATCTGATGTCAGCTTGTAGTGTTGTAATTTCAGGAAATTTGGCATAAACAAGAACAAATACAAGGTTTTTTCACATATTTTATGCTAGCAATTTTCATGAGCAAGTGTGATCTAAGAATTCGAGCATTCTAGCAATTCAAGAGCATTCAAGAGTGATTATCAAGTGTTTTGGAGCTATATTCAAGATTCAAGCATCATGTCAAAGTCATCATTCATCATGTTTATTTTTGAGCTAGCATTTGTGATGTACGTTTTTATGATTCAAGCAAGCATTCAAGTCAAGATCCATAACATAAAATAAAGAGTCAAGATCTACATTCATGCTATCCATTACATACAAGATTGCAGCCTTTTTTCCAAGGGTTTGGTGACTTGCAACATTGCTTATTTGTTCATTCATCATTCCTTCATTCTATTTGTATTCATTTCAAGGTTTGATTACCAAAATGGGGTTTGACCAAGGAAAACCCCTATCCACTAACAAAAAAACATTTTTCACTCTCTTTGATGTGTGATTTCTAGATTTAGGTTGAAGATCCATTGAGGAGTAGGATTGGAGAAATTTTTCAAAGTTGTAAAGTTTCCAAAGTTTTCATTTACCTTGCAAGATCACAAAAAGTCACCTATAGGTCAAAATTCAGTGTTTCAAACTTGAAGATCGAAAGGGAGAGAAGCTACAGGAGATCACTAGAGGATATCAGAGTTTCAACTCAACCATGATACTGGGGCTATATCATCACTTGTGGCGTATGAGTCCCAGTATACCAAATTTCAAGCATTTTTTTGTAGATCTTGGTTTAGCAGTTCCAAATTATTGATTCGGCCCAAAACCTTAAACTGGGACTAAACCACCCCTACTAGCATATGAGTCCAATGTGATTTAAAATTTATATTTTTAGGATTTCAGACCTTGTTTTGATCCTCTTCATCTTTCCAAGTGCACCTCTTTTTATCTTTAGTTTGTTATTCTGATTTGAGTTCATTTTCTAGGTCATATCGTTAGGTTTTGCATGTTACTTTCATTACTTTTCTTTCCAAGCCTTTGCTTGTTGGTGAACCCACTTATTTTCTTTATTCACACCCTAGGACACCTTATTGCATATCTCTTTCCCTCATCCCATTCCTAGATTGAGATCTATAAGGTTTCCCTGAATGAAACTTGAAGGAAATAGGAGAAAGGTCCTAAAACCCTTTCATGTGTTCCATCTCCTAAACGGTGGAGCACCCACCCTATACTTTCTTTCATTTCAGAAACCAAATTGTAGAAACTAGAATAAGTAGAGGATATTTTGGAACATGGGAAATGGCATGACAGTGGACTTATAGTATGACAAGTGGCTTGATGGTGTCTCCTTATCTTCTGACCAAGGTCTAGACAAGGTGAGGGAACCACTTATAAGATTAAATGGTATCAAAATTCATGAGTACATTAGTTGTAATGCCTCCCATACCTCGTGGAAATACTTTGAGAGTCAATTCAGAGGAAGAAACTAGAGAAATGGGTGTCAAGATGCTTGGAAGCAGATGGTGGATTGTCTGTACAAGCTTATTACTTCTTGTTACTTCTTTGGGCTTGATTTTCAAAGGATTCTTTTTGTTAGTCCTCCAACCCTTCTAGGTGTTTTTTTGTTAATTATACATATACTCTTACTGTGGAGGATAAGGAGGATTGTACTTTTAACTAGAACATGGTTTGGAAAAACAAACTAGTTATACCAAAAATTAGATGCTTTTGGTGGGCTGATATGCACAATAAGATCCTCACTAAATTGGTAACCTAAATAGGAAGGGATTCTCATTTTTAATATATGTACACTATGCTGCAATATGGAAGAAATAGTTAAATATATTTTCTTCCATTGTGAGTTCACCAGATGGGTTTGGGAGGAGGTCTTAACCATCTAATGATCTTCTAGATTTTTCCACCACCTAGAATTTTAGTTCCCCCTACAAGAATCCTATCATCTATGAAATTTGGAAAAAAATACCTTGTCTTGTTGCCTAGAAGTTGCAAAAAGAAAGGAATATTAGGGTGTTTTGGGACCAATGGAGAAAAAACAATGTTATTTTCTAGATCATCAAAAACAACATTCAGGATAACATAAATTCTTTGTCCATTGGATCCTCTAAGAGAATTCCAACATATACATAACTAAGAGTGGGTTGAAACTGGGAAATATCCCATAGCTTAAATAATCTCAGTTGGATTAATATCATAGCCAAAAAGGAGACCAAATGGAACCCCCTAAAAGGGGGTGGGTTAAGATTAACTTTGATGGTTGTTCTAAGGGAAACCCTGGTGAGGTAGCCACAAGAGGCACAATAAGAGATGATGAAGGAAACTTGATTGAAGGATATTCTCAGGATATTGGATGAAAATCCAATAATGTTGAAGTTATTGTGGTATGGTGGGGGTGAAAATACTTCTAAAGTTGGGATTTCTAGCTATGGA
>VDFB02161987.1:0-35135 GCA_007258455.2 Sequoia sempervirens
ATATCAAACCCCTCAAAGTCTTCTGCTCCCAAGCGCAACTTAGCAACTGTCTTTTTGTCAATGAAATTGTGAGTGGCTCCGCTATTTATTAGCATTGTTGCTCTTTGTCCTCGAAGAACCCCTTGAACACAGAGAGAGTGGTATCGTGGTGCTCCTGAAAGTGCGGCAAGCATACCTCCCATGGGACCTCCTTCCATCACAACTTCTTGTTCTCCCTCATTAATGACCTCGTTATTTTCTTCTTCAGTTTTTGCTTCATTATCGGAAGCCACTTCAATATAGTAAACTTGTCCCGTCCCCTAGCATCTGTGATGTTCGTTCCACTTTTCTTTGCAATAGTAGCACAAGCCCTTCTTACAAAGTTCATTCCTTGACATTTCATGGGGTCCTGGAGGCGGACCCTTAGGTGGGGGATTAGCCTTAATGCCTTAATGAAAGGGTTCTTTGGCTGTCCTGCTGGTGTACTCTTAACCATGGTCTTCCCTTTCTTGGTGGAGTCTTCAAGACTTAAAGCCCTCTAAATAGCTTCCTCCAATGTTGTCGGCTCCAAGGCTCTCACCAAACCACGAAAAGAGTCTTATAGACCCTCAATGAAAACAAATGTAAGCCTTTTATCTGAAACATCTGGTACCATCACAGCAAGCCTTTGAAATTCTGAAACATATTCATCCATGGTGCTTGTTTGCATCAATATTGTCAACTCCTAGAAATAAGCTTCGAAATCTTTCCTATCAAACCTCTCCATTAGCTTTTGTGTGAAGTCCTCATATGTAGTCATTGCTCCAAACCCTTGAGTTATGATACCATGGTGCCACCATTCGTGAGCTAAACCCTCAAAGTGTAAGATGGCGAATTTGATAGCTTCATCCTCGGTCATGGGGCTAAGAGAGAAGTATGTATCTAATTTTTACACCCATGCGTGTGCAGTCACTGTTCCCAAACCATCGAAAGTAGGGAGTGAAAGCTTGTTGACTTTATGTTGAAGATCTTTATTCCCACGGTATTGTCTCCCCTCACTTCTTCTGGCTTTGTAAAACTGATCAAAGGGAATTGCTGTTTGAGCTTCAACGTCCAACTTCATATAATCTTGTACAATGCTACCATAGCTCAGCTAATCTTCTTCTTCATGTCGTGCCTCTGTCCTAGGCAAAAATTTAGGCCAAGAAGGTCTGTGTGTGGAACCCTTCGAGGTTCGATTGTGTTCTCCTTCTCTTGAGCATTCCAAATGGCCCACTTCGGCATTGTTGGTCCCAATTTTGTTGTTCACTACAGCCGTAAGGGACTGTAATAATTGCAGCAAAGTCTGAGTTGTTTGATCCTATTTCTCCATGAAAGCTTTGAGTTTATTATTTTGGTCCTCCATTCTTTCCTTACCCCTGCCTCCTATTCCCTTGTTGCTGATCTAAGAGGCTGCCTCCAACTTCTCTCACTCGATTGCCTGTAAATCTCTCTCACTTAAGTGCATAAAAATCTTACCCACAAGCTGGCAGGTCTTGTGGCTTCGATACCACTGTAAGTAGCTAGGGCAGAATTACTTGTTTTCACAATGAACAACTCGGAAACAATAATGATCAAGATTCAATTGCATTTAATTGATTAACAAATACAAGCACACAGAACAGCGAACTTCCAACAATGTATATATATATATATATCAGAAACTGAAATACAGTAGCCAGGCAATTATTGTAATTCTAGAATTAACAAGGCAATACAGAATCGATCACTGATATATAACTGTAGGGCATAGGAAGCCAGACATTCGATAAATCGATTAGGAGCTCGCCTTTTCAGTGGCTTCGCTCCACACAAACTCTGCCTCTTGGTATAGATGATCTAGTTATAGGTGAGGCTGCGATGATAATCCGTCCCCTGGAATCGTGGTGACACTAACAAACGATTGCTTCTGATCTCCGTTTATGATGTCAGCTCCGTGCAACTGTTGTGGCCGATCGATGAGAATGCAGAGAGTGAGGCGATGGTGAAATGGATGTGCGACAGAATGTGATAAGGGTGACGGTATGTGTAGGATGATGCGTGCAGGTGAGCCTAGGCGTGATTGGAATGCAAGGTGGGTAAGCTACGATTACTTACTGTGGCTATGCGTGGAGAAAGGTGGATGATTGGGCTATCCCTGTGAAGACGCGTCTAGAGCCAAGAGGCTCTGCCTGGACACAGCTGGTATACCTGGTGTGGTCTCTACAAATCCAAACACTATTTGGCCTGTATGCAATGTGCGCCACCTGAAATATGAGTTGCCTCTATATAATCCGACCTGAAGCTCGCTCCTCAAGCCTGTAGCAAGAAATGCTGACTTAGATCAATCCCAAAACGATGAGTAATGCTAAGAGAGACTAAACACGAGTGCCAGGACTCAACTACGTCCAGTTACCTGGTGCCACGCATGAAGCGGCTATGCCCTTCACCGGTTTAGGCAGAACATGAATTCCAAACTCGTGATGTCCCCTAAAGAAAACAATTCACCTATTTAAACTTATCTAACCCGCCAACATGAAGGAATGTCGGCCAGAAGACAAAGGAAATTCAAATAAGAATTTTGGCGCCTCAAGTGAGGTCAGCCCACAAAGCAAACATTATTTATTATTTTATTATAAAAAAATAGTGTTTAAAAACACTTTTTCAACAATGCATCGACCAGAATACTCAAGTTGAGTTTGGGACATTACATGGCGCAATGATGATGGTTTTATCAGAGCGGAACAGTAGAAGTCTGCGGATGTTGGAAATGGTGGACTTCCAGTTTGGTTGTTGGATCCAGGAATCTCAATATTTGGTAGATTGCTTTACACTAGGGTAGAGGTTGATAGAAATGTTGACATTGATTTTATCTTTATTTGGTTGATACAAAGGACATACAGTGGGGCATTATACAAGCTTAGCTAGGATCCCTGTATTCAAGTGAAAGGTGTTCAGGTGTGGATTGCTTGGGGACAAGCAATCTTGAGGAGGGCGGACTATAATGTCCCCTTTTCCTAGGCAAACGTCAATTGCAAAGGTTAGTCCATCACTTGATCCCCGTAGACCAACAGGGTGGTTAGGGGGCCCTATGAGGGCGTTTGTGGACTTGGTCAATCAACCATTTGCGCTCGATTGGTGTTTCCCAACTCAGTGTTTCCAAGGTTATTGTTGTATACCTTTTGAAGCTTGTTTTGGACACTTTATCCATACCTACTATTTTTAGTAAGTCACAAGGGATCAGAGTTAGTAGTATTTCCATATTAGGAAAGTTAGCAAATTCTCACCATGATTTATCCTGGCATTTATCATGGTCATGGGTATTAAATTTAAATAACGTTAATAATAATGTTAAATTAAATATTTAACTTATTGCGCTATTTATATATTTTAATGACTTATGATAAAAAGGCATTATAAGGAATTTTAAAAGATTATTTTATAATATAAAGTGGCGCCAACTTAAAGGAGTTATAAGGCGAGAAATAAAATAAATAAAATAATTTTAAATTGCCAACTTGGGCGTGGGAATGGGAGGGAAATATAAAAGCCCTTTTGTGAGTTCATTTGCACATTGATGTTGAGAAGAAAATTGATAAGGGTTTTGCAGGTTGGACTGGAAAGTTTGAAATTCTTGGCTTCATTGAGGACGGAAACCCTCATGAGGAACAACATGCTACAGGAGTGAAAGATCTCCCAAGGCTACTAGCTAACAACTTCGTTCAGGGGTTGTGCTTGTGCTTCAAAGATCGTTTGATTAGTTGTTAAGGGATTTGAATATCAAATTATTATTTCTCTATACAATTAGAGGTTTGAGGTTATCATTCAAAATTGAGGGCTTTGCAAAGAGAGTGTTGGACACCATACTCAGAGGAATCCAAGGTTGGCCCTGGTATTTCCTTATTCTCAGTTCGTGCCTTTCATACTTCAAACTAGGCATAGAGTTTGAAGGATTTATTGTTGTTGGACGATATGCATTGAGCTTATATTTATTCATTGTGGAAGCATGGGTTATCTCCTTGGGTTGTCGACTTGCCAAGAGGTCATGGGTATTGAATGGAGAGTTGAGCGTGGGTTTCTGCAGGTACTTCATTGCCTTCGCAGCTATTCCACCATTCCAAGGCAAACGCTGGTCTATATTCTTATTTCAAACTGCAATACAAGGTGTGCATGGGAATTTTTCAGTACATAATGCCATGGGAGTGACTTGTGGAGCTGGTCATGAAACCATGGGCTATAGAAGGGTATCGATTTGTCCCTGCTAGGCGTTTGCATGTTCATGTTCAGCCGCGGGTCTCTACTTCCAGCCACTATTTCATAAAGCAATAAATTAAATATAGCCTAACGGCTATTTATTTATTGGACACACCTATTTTAGTAAAGAGGCGCTTCACTTAAATGTTAAACAATATTTGTTATTGTAGCCGACCTCTCCTTGATATTCGCCACTCTTCATGTAAGTCATATTCTTTCATTGATGGCCGACCTCTTGAAGAAGAGATGCATCTCTTGGGAGAAGTCACATTCACATTGTATATATAGGCGTTCACTCTCCTCATTTCACCATTCATTCATTACTTGTTCAAGTTCGCACTTTAGTAAGAATCAAGCATTACCTTCAGCAAATTGAAGTCTTCAAGAAGGTCGAGATTATCATCTACAAGGAGATCGATATTATCTTGTATTGCATCAAGTGAGGTGTTGATATTCGGCCTTGTGATTGGCCTTATTGTAAAGCAAATTGTTGGTTATTATTCAATATATAAGTGATATATTGTTGTTGGGTTTTTCTCCCTCAAGTTGGAGGGTTTTCCCAGAGTATATGCTATGTCAAATTGTTTAAAATTGTTCTATATCTACTTATTTAATTTCTGATCCTAAAATTAACATGGTATCAAAGCGGATTTAAGCAAGATCGCAATCAGATTTACATCAGCAGTGTTATCTTCCACTCTCATTCTCATCTTTGTGTGTCTATCTTATCTACGAAAATGGTGAACGGACTCAAGGTTGAAGATAGACTTGATGGTGCCTCCAACTTTACCTCTTGGAAGTTTAGAGTGCTTATTGCATTGGAAGAAAATGATATTATCAAGTTCGTGGAGAACGAAGTACCTGAACCTTCCGATGAGACTGAGAAAACTCAATAGAGGAAGAATGGCACAAAGGCCAAGAAGATATTGATTGATTCAGTGAAGGATCACCTTGTGCCTATTATCTCCAAGTTGAAGACAGCGAGAGAGATGTTCAAGACTTTGGAGGGACTATATGAGATCAATGACACTAGTAGAGCTCTTGCATTAAGGCAACAGCTTCATCACATCAAGATGGTGAAAGGAGATTCAGCCATCTCCTTCTTCATGAAGATCACCGAGTTGAGAGATCAGCTTTGTGCCATTGGTAATATGGTTGATGATAAAGACTTAGTCATGTTGGCACTCAATGGTCTTCCTCAATCTTGGGAGCCATTTATCCAAGGTATTAGTGGAAGATTGAAGCTACCAAAGTTTGATCAACTTAGGGCAGATTGTATTCAAGAGGAATCAAGATTGGCAGCAAGAGGTAATGGACAAAGTTCTAACAATTAAGACAATCATGTTCTTGCTGCTCAAACTTCGAAGAGGAAAAGAAAAGAAGGAAAGAAAGGCAATTTCAAGAGGAACAGAGACAAAAGATCGAATGTTGCTCCTGAACCTAAGAAGAAGAAGGATCTCTCCCATATACAGTGCTTCAGATGTGACAATTTTGGTCACTATGCAAGAGATTGTGCTACAAGACCAAAGCAACATGCCTCTACTGCAAATGTGGGTGATGTCTCTCCTCAAAAGGACTCAAGAGATAATTCAAGCAGATTTCTATTTATCTCAGCCCTATCAAGCAATGTTCCAACCGATAGCAGCACTTGGTTGATTGATAGTGGCGGTTCCCGACACATTACCAGATTCAGAGAACATCTATCAGACTTGGTGGAGAGAGATACCAACATTCAAGTGATAATTGGAGATGATACATGCTATTCAATGCAGGAGCCTCCTCTCTTCACCTAGATTCCGGCATTTCTCTTCATTTGAGCGATGTGTTGTTCGTACCAAGTATCAAGAGGAACCTTGTACCAATTTCAGCTTTGGAAGACAAGGGATATCAAGTTGCATTTTCCGAAGGAAAAGTTCTTGCTTGGCCGAAGAACTCTAGCATCAAGACAGCCCGAGTGATTGGTGTTCGGCAAGAGAGTCTTTATAGACTTTCCATTCGTCCAATGCAGGCATTGTTGCATGATTCCACCAGTTCAAGTGAGCTTTGGCATAGAAGACTTGCTCACCTCCATTACAGAGCACTTCCATCCATGGAGAAGATGGTCACTGGCCTTCCAAAACTCAGTCAGGAGCATGAAGGTACTTGCCGAGGATGTGCATTGGAAAGACTTGGATTTATTTCTTGCAGACTAAAGAATCTGAAGAGGTACATGAGAAATTCAAAGAATTTAAGGCTCAAGTAGAGAACTTGTCCGGGAAGAGGATCAAAGTTCTGAGATCTGATAACGGAGGAGAATACATCTCTGGAGGCTTCTGTAACTTTTGTATCGAGGCAGGGATTAGAGGAAGTTTTGTGTCCCTCACAATCCACAGTAAAAACGGTGTTGCAGAAAGGAAGAACAAATCCATTGTTGAGGCAGCTAAAGCTATGATCCATGATCAAGACTTGCAAACCTTCCTTTGGGTAGAAGCTTCTAGAACTGCAATGTATGTTCAGAATAGAAGCCCTCATCGTATTTTGGAAAATATGACTCCTGAAGAAGCCTTCACAGGTGTAAAGCCTGAGGTTAGTCATTTGAGAATCTTTGGTTGTCCTGTTTACATCCATGTGGCTAAAGATAAGAGATCTAAGTTAGAACCATTTGGCAAGAAAGGAATATTTGTGGGCTACAGTGAATCTTCAAAAGCCTACAGGATTTACATTCCAGGTCAGAAACAGATAGAGATTAGCACGGATGTTACTTTTGAAGAAGATATTGCATTTAAAAGGTCTAAAGGTTCATACATGGAGATAGATAATGAAGATCAAGAGACTCCTCAGGACATGGGCGTTGATCATACTCCTAAGATTCAAAGGGAGCCTACTGCACCAGAAGAGGATGTTGATCCAAGTGAGCCTTTGGAGCCAACTGATGGGCCAAGAGACATTGTCATAGGTCGAAAGAGACCTCTATGGGCTAGGCAAACAATGCAGGAGGCAGAAAAGTTTGCAGCTCCTAGAGGAACATTCAGAGAAAGCAAAAGACCACAAAAATTTCCAAGCTATGTTGCATTAATGACTCATATCATTGAATCTGAGCCTTCCAGTGTTGAGGAAGCTTCAAGTCAGCAAGTATGGAGAGATGCTATGGCTGAAGAATATCAATCTATCATCAAGAATGATGTTTGGGATATTGTACCAAAACTAGAAGGGAAATCTGTTGTATCTTCTAAATGGCTTTTCAAGATCAAGCATGCGGCTGATGGAAGCATTGAGAAGTACAAAGCTAGATTTGTGGCTAGAGGATTCTCCCAGAAAGAGGGAATAGACTATGAAGAAACATTTGCTTCGGTTGCTCATTATACATCCATCAGGACTATCATTGCTATTGCAGCAGCCAAAGGATGGAAGTTACATCAAATGGACGTGAAGACTGCATTTCTTAATGGTGTAATTGAAGAAGAGGTATACATTGAGCAACCTGATGGCTTTGAGATTCATGGGAAGGAGTCTCATGTTTGTAAATTGAAGAAGGCTTTGTATGGCCTTAAGCAGGCTCCTCGTGCTTGGTATGAGAGGATTGATCGATACTTGATGAGCTTGGGTTTCTCCAAGAATGATGCTGATTCAAATTTGTACTTCAAGGTAGTTGATGGTTTGGCATTACTCTTGGTTCTTTATGTTGATGATCTATGTCTTACTATCTCATTATCAAATGCAAGAAGGAGTTAGCTTCTGAATTCGAGATGAAGGATCTTGGATAGATGCATTATTTCCTAGGATTAGAAGTGTGGCAGAGGCCTAATGAGATCATTTTGAGTCAAGGGAAGTATACTATAGACATCTTGAAGAGATTTGGTATGATGGATTGCAAATCCATGTCTACACCGATGGAGACCAATTTGAAGAAGTTGAATGAGTCTGCAGCTAGTTCACATCTGGTGGATCCCACTATGTATAGGCAGTTGATTGGATCGTTGATGTATCTAGTTAATACCAGGCCAAATATTTGCTATGCAGTGAGTGCACTTAGTCAATTCATGTGTGAACCAAGGCAAATTCATCTAGTTGCAGCTAAGCATATTCTGAGATACTTGCGTGGCACAGTTGGATATGGCTTGAGATATACTTCCAGTGTAGACCTAAAGCTGCAAGGATATTATGATTCTAATTGGGCAGGGTGTGTAGTTGATCGGAAGAGCACCTCTGGATGTTGCTTTAGTTTGGGGTCTGCAATGATCTCCTGGTGTAGTAGGAAGCAGTCTTCAGTGGCACTAAGCACTGTAGAGGCCGAATATATTGCAGCATGTGTAGCAACCCGAGAAGCAATGTGGCTTCGGAAGCTCCTTGCAAGATTGTTTGGACAATCATTGGAGCCGACTATTATTCATTGTGATAATCAAAGTTGTGTGAAGCTTTCTGTCAATCTAGTGTTTCATGATAGAACAAAACATGTTGAGATCAAATACCACTACATCAGAGATATGGTATTGAGGAAAGCTATCCAATTGAGATACATTTGCACTAATGAGCAGACGGCTGATATTCTCACCAAGCCTCTCTCCAGAGTAAAGCTTGTAAACTTTCAAGACAAGCTTGGAGTTGTGGAGAATGAAGCCCTAGTTGAGAGGGAGACTCAGCATCAGTGATCTTCTGTGATTTGCTTTAATGCATCTTTCTCTATGAGAGAGAAATTTGAGGTGAAAACCCTTGTTAATGCATTTTTCTCTGTAAAAGAGAAATTTGAGGTGAAAGCCCTTGTTTCCACCCTCTAGGAGTAGCCATGGTGGATGTCATGTCGAGTGACTCCATGACAACATCACGTTGAGAGACTCCATGATGATTTCTTTGTACTTGTGTTTATCCACCCTCTGGGAGTAGCCATGGTGGACGTCATGTTGAGATGACGATATCACGTTGAGTGACTCCGTGATGGGCACTTGTGCACATGTTCTTTTCCATACATGGGAGTAGCCATGATGGACGATATCACGTTGAGTGACTCTGTGATGAGCTCTTTCCACATATGGGTGTAGCCATTGTGGGTGCCATGTTGAGAGACTCCATGACATTGGATATTTGGAAGTATTCCTCCCTAGCTGAGAGGGAGTGTTGACGTTCAACCGCAGGTCCCTACTTCCAGCCACGATTTCATAAAGCAATCAATTAAATATAGCCTAACGGCTATTTATTTATTGTAGACACCTTTTTTAGTGAAGAGGCACTTCACTTGAATGTTAAACAATATGTTATTGTAGCCGACCTCTCCTTGATATTCACCACTCTTCATGTAAGTCATATTCTTTCATTGGTGGCCGACCTCTTGAAGAAGAGATACATCTCTTGGGAGAAGTCACATTCACATTGTATATATAGGTGTTCACTCTCCTCATTTCACCATTCATTCATTACTTGTTCAAGTTCGCACTTTAGTAAGAGATCGAGCATTACCTTCAGCAGATCGAAGCCTTCAAGAAGGTCGAGATTATCATCTACAAGGAGATCGATATTATTTTGTATTGCATCAAGTGAGGTGTTGATATTCGGCCTTGTGATTGGCCTTATTGTAAAGCAAATTGCTGGTTATTATTCAATATATAAGTGATATATTGTTGTTGGGTTTTTCTCCCTCAAGTTGTGTTGACGTGGTTTTATGACCGCACCAAACAGCAACAAAATAGTCCGGGCTACCCATTCTCTCTTGATCAAAGTATTCCGTGGTGCTAAGATTGCGAGATAGATCACACGCTCAACTCCAAGGTTCCAACTTGGAACACCCTTAGTTGGTTGATGTGTATTGCTGTGTTCTTACGAGGGACTTACACAATTGTTCAGGCTTCTTGCAGTTAACAACAGATAGATGAAGGGGATTTTGTACGTATGATTTGGCAATATAGTATGTTTTCCTAAAGCTAACCAGAAATGTGCGGAAAGTAAAGGAGTATAAGGCCTAAGAAACTTATATCCTATTCTAAATGCAGGACATGTGGAGCTCAATTTTGGTAGACTTCAACCGAATTTCACCTAGCCTCACGTCGGACAGCCTCAGTAAAATTGGTGCAATCTTCAAAGGGGATAGCAAGAGATGTTCAAATTATAATTTAGCATACATACACCATCAAAACGACGCATATAAGTACACAAATCACAATCGAAGTTAAACTCAAGATAATTTCCAGTCGACCACGCAAGGCGAACTTATCATCAACAAGCCGCTAGTGGTATGGAATGAAAAGAAGCTACCTCAATAAAACACCACACATCAAAGCAAACTACTTGCATGAAATGAGAATTAAGCTACTTGGATCCGAAAGGAAGAAGAGACCTTGCTAGCTGTTCATAACAAGACGAATTCCACTATCAATGAAAAGATCTATTATCATGAAAGTGTTACACAACAATCTCCACAAAAGTTTTCAAAGGGAAAACTTTCTTTCTTCTCCACACTAAGCAAAATGTCTACTATGCTCTACTCTCTAGTCTCCAATCTCTAGCTCTATTCTGATTCTAATCTCTATTCTAATCTTCTAATTTTCTAATGGATTACAAATGAGGGGGACTCCCCCTTTATATAGCTAGCCCAGTCCAAAAGACGGCTAGGGTTACAATCAATAGAGTGGCCAAAATCGTGCCACCTCAGCCCTAACCCTAAAAACTGCCAGAATAGGGAGTGGTACATTAAATGAATCAAAGATTCCCACTCACTCCCAAAATAGTAAAGGCAATACCAAATGCCTACTAACGCCTCTAGAAGATCCTCATTCATCAATGCATTCCCTCAAGCCCTTCTCTCTCTCGCTGCAACTCAACGACCGCCAAGTACGTACCTCAACCTCCTCGAATCGAAATGGGTGAACACAACCAAACCGGGAACTCTAACACCTGCGGATCAATCGTTCATGCCTAGTAGCTACCTTTCCAAGCAAACTAAGGAACTTAATGCGTTCGGATCAAGGCTGAGAAAGCAGAAGTTATTTCGAAATCATCTTGCACCTAAGGTCTTAACATCCTAAAAGAAAGGTGCCACCACCCCTCAAATTATCAACAGTCAACTCATCTGGATTCAACCGCCTAGCAAATATGGCCTCAAAAGTATTCTGAACTCCATCTATGATATTGGCCATGGCCTTATGTATCCTAGCTGAATCCGCCTGTGCCGCGTCGAAGAAACCATGCCCCGTGATCGCTGAAGAATACCATCTAGAGAAATCATATCTGTCATTCTCCTGAATGACACCTCCATCAACCAGCAATCGCGAATCTTAACATGCCTCCTCAATGCTCAAGACGCTGGAATTACTTTTGTTCGATAGACAGTTACCCCCAAGCATGATCAACCTTCCATCCGGTAAGCGTAAAATACTAGAGGCCTCACAAAAGCAAAAAGCAAGGTCCCTCCATAAACTTTCTGCCTTCAAAGACGAACTCTCGCGGACCTTAATTTGTCTACTTCCTCGCGCTATCTTTCCTAGCTCCACCAAGCCACTGATTAATTCTCTGGGTATCTCTGCTGGAGGCTCTATTACTGGAATCTCTTGCCCTCGAGAACGAGACAACTGCTGTACATATCCAATCAAGGCCTTGTGTTCTCTTTTCAACTTTTTATACTTTCCTTCCTTCTTGAATAACCTATCTTTGAGGGCGAGGTAGGAGTTATCACACTCCTCTACAATCTGTGCACCAGTGGGGCGTCCTAAATCCAAAGTCGTGACCACATAATTCTCAGGCACTGCTTCATTTCGGTCACAATCTAGTTGAGGCACGGCAACGTGAAGAGTGCGAGAGCCATCCTCTTCAGTGGAGATCTTCGAAAATTTTCGTGCTCTCTTCTTCTGCGGAGGTGCACTGATCCTGTTAAAAAATTCTTCCATCTCAACTGCGGGATCAATCTCCTCGCTGGGGCTTCTTCTCATCCTATCCTTAAGCCAATCAGGTACATTGTACTGTATATCGAAGGGCCGCTGTTCTTGTGCCTCTACCTCTCTAACTTGCTCAACCTCTACATCATTCTGACGAGGCTCATCGTCCTCAAGTGGCTGAGTGTCTCTTGAAACTATATCATCGTCATCCCTCCTCATAGCCTCTTAACTCTTTGTCAAACTAAGGGTCAATAGTAACTCTCATCATCCTCGGCCGGATAGCCTCTAATAGGTGCTTGACACTCGCCAACCGAATTCGCGTGGTATCGCATTATTATCCTGCACTACTTGCAATCGATTCAACGATTCTCTTATCAATAAACAAAGAAACCTTCCTTCAGATAATACTTCTGGAGAACGGTTCCAATGGCGTATGATGCAAATCTAACTCGTGATGCTCCAACAAGCTCTGGCCGAACTAGCTCTTTTTTGGACTCTAGACTCGTGTGATCTGTTTCTTTCTGCCCGTGGTGGGTGTCCTATGATCTCCCATCAAATTGTAAGTCAAAGAAATTGACCTACTCTTCAACCTACTCACTCGCCTATCAACCCATGCTCTAGTGAATGTCAAGACCGGGATAGAAAGTGTATCCAAATCTGTAACCTCGTGCCTCTACCAATCTCGAGCGAAGTGGGAGTATCTCTCACCGCCGGTGATAGTCCGTGGATGACAACGCCCATATCCTCGCTATGCTCACTGGTCCGGAACCGGAACAACTTCACACTCCCTGATTAAAGTAATCGGCAACCGAGAGAACATCCTTTTCCTAACTTCAATCTCATCTGCTGCATCAGCCCAATAGTCCTCAATATTTGCCTTGTGCTTAAACTCCTCTTACAGTACCCATTTGATGTTGTGATGTGGATCATAGTGCTGTCAGCTGGTGTGATAGGAAAAGTGATAAAATTGAAGCTCACTTTCAGCCTCTCTAGCTGCCTGTATTGAGGGGCACACTTCATCAGAGTTGCCCATGACAATTGGGAATTCAATACCTCCCTTCTTCTTCTTCTTTTGAATCTTATCGTAGGCAAGCAATTGCCTAGATATCTCTAACATTAAAATTCTATCCGTACTTAGGCAGCCTATATGGGTATGATGAAAAACCTTGCAGTCTTATGTAAGAAAACCTTGGAAACTGTATAAACCAGCACCCATAACTTTCAATCAATTCTTGGGCCTCCCTCGAGATTCTGTGGTGTAATCGCTCTTGAAGCAATCTCGTGATATGCATGGTGAAGGCATCGTTGACACGCTTGTAATGGGTAGTACTCGCCAGGTGCAACTGCGGACAAGCATCATGGATTTTGAATTGGTGGGAGCCTAACCGGCCGTGTTCCTTTGTAAGAAATTCTATACTGGCCATACGAAAGCAACATATAAACGATGTAAGAGCTCATGTAAAATGCTCCGCCCTTCTAAGGCTCGTGGAGTCGCCATGCAAATTATCACCGACATTCCCGCCCAATTGACGTAGTCTTTTTCTTCCAGCACGAGGTTGATGTAATAAAACATCCAAGGCTCGAAAATAAAGGACTGTGGGCAACCACCAACTCTGCTCAGCATCATGATGAGGTCACAATATTCTTGCTTCAAGTCATTCGCTATGATTTGCTTTGGCAACTTCGTACGAGAAGGCTTGGGAGTGCTCATCCAGTGAGTGTTAATTGTCTCCGCACATCTCTCGAATGCAGAAGCGTACATTCACTCAGCTCGCTCTCTGGATTTGTAAACCATGTTTCTGTGCACCGGGATCCCAAAAGCTTCACCAATGGCAGCAGGAGTAAGATTGGCTAGCACTTGGCCGTCTGGTGACATGATCGATCTGTGATCCTTCTCATAGTAATTGGCGCACTCCATCATCAGCTCCGAACACTAAATGGTTGGTGGGAAACCAGCAGCTGCATATAATCCGCTTCGAACAATATTGTGCGAAGTGGTCGAAGGTCGATGACTTCCAATCCCCAACATTCTGTTCTTGAAGGCCTCAAGGTTGACGGAGCCCAAGTTGGTGTCTGTCAGCTTACCCAACTTCGAAATGAACTTTGACTCTGGCATGAATGTTTTGCTCAGCTTCTTGATCACAGCTTGCCTGGATGCACCATTGTTATCCTTGCCAGTCGCCCTTGCCTCAGCCATCTGCAGGACAATAAGCATTCATCAGCAAATTAATTCATAAAATAAATAAGATACCTTGCAGGGGTGCCTGTCGACTTTTAAAATTTGAGAAGTTGCAACATTCAGTTCTTCTGCAAACCTCAACTTCTCCTTCACAAGATTTTGAACTTCAACACTTAGAAAAGACTTCTAAGTAAACTTCAGTGACTTCACTATTCTTCAGCAACTCCAATCAGCAACCAGCAAGTTCGCACTTTCTTTTTTTTAAACTCTCAGCAACTTCAACTCAAGGCGTCCTTCTCCAGAAGTCTCAACAATTTCAATTTTGAACTTCAACAAACAACAAGTTCGCACCTCTTAGAGCCTCAGCAATATTCGAGCCCTTCAACACTTGCATCCACTTTGAAATTCGAATTTCTCCACTTCAGATTTTGGAAACCAACTCAAGTCAAGTGGTCCCTCTCAGCTTCTCTTCAGCAACACTTCAGCCTTAGCAAAAAAATTCGTACTCTTCAAGCTTCAGCAATGCTTAGCAACAATCTTCACTTAGAACAAATTCGACTTCTCCAGCTGTGAACAAGAAGTGAGAAACTTCTCAATTTTATAGTCCAAAATCGAATTCTAGAAGGAGCCAATTATAGCCAGTACATTTAATTTCCACTACTCCACTTGAAGAATTCGAATTTTCCCTCTCTGGTATTTCTGACACTTGTCCGAGAATCTTAATCTTCTAGAAGTTCAACCTTGACTGGCATCTTTGAATTTATTTTCGAAAAATTTAATTTAAATTCATCTTTTTAATTCAATTTCACCTAACTCGCTACTTGAATTTAATTTAACCTCTCTTCAGCCTTTGAAAATTCATCATCAAAGAATTCAATCAAATCGCCTATAGGCAACTCACTGAATTCATCATTCAAATCATTTTCCTATCAAAAGTCGCTTTATTCAAATTCTGTCTTTTAGAGAATTTTTAAATTTCCTTAGTGAAAATTCACAATTTGAGCACCGACAAATTCTTCACCGGTGAAAGTGTTGGCTGTAAGTGCTTAAGACATGGAAATCCATCTATCATCGCGAATGTTCAGTACCCAGAAGAGAATTTTCTCCAGAATGCTTCGAATCCATGGGTACCCAATGAAAGGGTTCATTTAATTTTTAAAATTTTGAACCTTAGAAAATATTATTCTGTCAAATTAAATCCATTCTTCGCCTGTGATCATCATGTGTTGCTCCAACTTGAGAAAATTTTGAATCATCTTGCATTATCATCATTCTCTGACTTCTCACCATTGAGAAAATTTGCCGCTGTCTACCTAAGAAAAAACTTCACCGACCTTGAGCTCTAGGCTTATTTTCTAAGGAAGAAAATATTTCTCCTCAAAAATATTTTAAATCATCTTGCACTTTGAGAATTTTCCTTAGAAAATTTTTATTCGTTTGCCAGTGAGAAAAACATCAACTTCACTCAGAAAAATTTCCATGAGGGCGCTTAGCATATTTTATTTCTCACACACCACTTTGCACTTTACTTCACACTTGAAAAATATTCATTTGAAGTTCAAACGCCTTAGTAATATTTTACTTTTTCACTTACTCAACACTTTAGGCATATAGCATACTTGGGAAAATCACGCCTTAGCATTTTATCTTCACCACCTCACACATATCACTTTGGGCGCATTTAGGACTTGGAGGAAAATACGCCTTCATTCACCCTTCCTTCACCACGCCTTAGAGCATTTTCAACACTTTTTACCCCATTTACCACCTTATCTTTACTTTTACAACCTTAACTTGGGCGCATTTAGGCATGCAAGGAGGATGACTCTTCAACTTCACTTTTTTGTCTCTACTTGACCTCTTTTGGGCGCATTTAGGCATGTATGAGGGATAAGAAATGTTGACTTGTTGACTTGTTTTTATCTTGGGCGCATTTTCATGTAGGTGAAGGATGAAACTTATAACCACGCCTTGGAGTGACCCTTCACCTCCCTTGTTTTGTCTTGACATGCATGCTTTTGGGCGCATTTGGCCTATGGAGAAGGATAAATTTGTTTGACCACTTTGACTCTCTTGCAATTTGGGCGCATTTTACCCCTTGAGGAGGATGGGCGCATTCTGAGGGGGGAGGAGGACGAGTTCAATACTTAGAAAAATTTTCAACTTCCATGAGTTTCCCTTGGGCGCATTTTGACATGCCTTCAGGATGAAAGGTGTTGACTTTCATTGACCACTTGCACTTTGGGCGCATTTTCATGTAGGTGAAGGATGAAACCTCACACTTAGAATTTTTCTAGCTCTCATGCTTCAAGGTGGGCGATTCTCGCCTGCGGTGGTGGATCTAGGTGCTCAACACTCAAAAATTCTTTCATGCCTCTCCATCAACTTGGGCGCATTTTGCCATGGCTGCAGGATGGAGTTCCAAACTTAGAATTTTTTCTCGTTTTTCGCCAGTTTATCCATGCCCTGCTATTTATAGTAAGCCCTCTGATTTTTGCATCTCTGAAGCTTAGAATGATTCGAAATTTTGGACACTGCATCCTCATGACCTCATTGTCCTATCGACACTGCCATTTTTAGTCAGCCTGCTATTTTTAGCCCATTTCTGAAAGTGATTTACTATAAATAGCAACTGCTTGCTTCTGAGAGCTCCACTGCTCTGATTAACTTGAAATTTGAATGAGTACCCTCATCAATGGACTGACTAATTTACATTAGCGCATGCACCTGACTTGCTATTTTTAGCCTGTTTCCAAATTGATTTACTATAAATAGTAAGTGTTCCGTTTGACTTGACATTTCACCAATAGATAGCCTGAAGGATGCTGATTGCAGTGGTTTACACCTGCCAAAATTTTGACTTTCTACCTTCTTCGTCCCGTTGGAAACCTCTAATTCGCTTCTACATGCGACAATGATCTCGCTTTGTCTTCGCTTCGCTTCGCATTATGCATCACTCGCGGATTCTCACTATGCCGGAAGCAGCCGGACGCACCCGCTAAAAATAGTAAGTTCCTTACTGAGTGATTATCTCCATTTGCATGTCACACCATCGCGAAGCTCTCAAAAAACCCACAAGGAATCATCCGACATGCAAAGAAACCCCTGACATGCAAACCCTAAAAATAGCTCTAAGATCAATTTTGAAAGTCGGTTGCCTCGCTTTGCATGTTACAATCGCCGCTGGCTGTATCAAAACCTTTCGTATGGAATATGCAGTACGCAAAGAAAAACTCAGACTGAACCTCGAATTTGTTCGGCCGGATCAAGCAAAAATAGTAAGTCGTTTGTTTTGCTCACTTTGCACGGAATACCATGTACTCCGGGAATGCCGCAGGACCGCCTAATCTCAAAAAATGCCGACGAAGCTGCTCTAGAATTGCACACTTACTAAAAAATAGTGGCACTTCAAAAATGTGATGAAAATTTGTTTTAGAGCTCCCGCCGAAGCACACCTAATAACAATGTTAAGCCTGGTTTTCAATTTATTTACTTTGTTCCTCGACTCAACTGCAAATTCAAAACCCTAATTCTTAGACTTGGCCAAATTCTCACATTAAGGTTCACATCGCTAGCTCAACTTCTAAAGGCGTATATCAAAAAAAGAGACAAAAGCATGTAGAGAGAGAGAGAGAAACCCAAGCCAAAGACTGTAATGGGATTTAAAATTAGGGGGTCCCCATTTTGAATGGGCTACAAAGGTCACAACAAGTTGGAGGATTTTCCCAGGGTATATGCTGTATCAAATTGTTTAAAATTGTTCTATATCTGCTTATTTAATTTATGATCCTAAAATTAGCATTGCAGACCTATTGGGCATGATTCCTTGTAGAGGGTAACCTACCATATTGATGAACATATCTTATTTTCTGCTATGAACCAGACCTGTTGACAATGTATTAGGCACTACATTTACCTGGGAGTCTACACAAAAATTGGTAATTAATGTTGTGAACTATTACTTGAATATTTGAATGTATTTCTGAGTGTGGCAGTCATATGAATCTATGTGAAAGCTTGGTTTCTAGATTTATCATTATTGTTGTTATGATATATCTTAGTTATGAATTACTTGCATGAGATTGTACACCTTCAATACTGAAGTAACTTCCTAGTAATGCATATCTATTTATTTTGAAATTAGTTTTTGTCATTGTTATGCTATTTGTTTGACGAAATGTCCCATATCTCAAACTGAAATAATCGAAGGAAAAAATCACAAATCCCAAACTCAAACTAGGGTGGGACATTACATTCTCTAACGCCCTGAATTCAATGGTGAGGTCCTTGAAACCTCAACTCACACCCAACAAAAATTTCACACCGAGATTGGTCCCTCGTGTTAGTGTTTTATAACTGCAAGAGGTATTTCCCTAAGAGAAATTAATCAAAGGCAAGTTGGCCTTTCTTTTTGTAAAACAAATATTATTCCTTCTAGGCCGGCCCTAGAAGAAAGGTCACCTAGCTTGCTATATAAAGGAGAAGGTGTCTCCATATTAAGCATCAAATCATTCCATTCCAAGTTCGAATTCCTTCAGCAGCAGGTCTACTTTCAAGAGCAGCAGATTCGACTCAAGGAGAAGAGTTAAATATTTTGTGCATTCAAAGAAATCACACTATATACAAGTGCAAATCCATTGTATTGTATTCGGCCTTTCTAGGGCCTGATTTTGAGTGCTATTCCTGCACTTACTTTTTCTGATATATAAGAGAATATCTTGTTGGGTTTTTCTCCCTCGAGTAGGAGGGTTTTCCTAGGGTAAAATACTGTGTTCATTGTTCTATGTGTTGTATTTTCTGCCTTTTGTTAAATCTGATCTAAAACTAACATGGTATCAGAGCGGGTTTAGGGAAGATCTGATCAGATTTGTCTAAGCATTCTTCATTGAATATCATTCCCATTCGGAGCAGACCTAAGGGCAGATCTTGAAGGCGAATTAGGGCAGATCTTAAAGGCAAATTATTGCAGACCTTGAAGGCAAATTATTGCAGACCTAAGGGCAAACTTTAAAGAAGCTGATTCATGGAGGCATGAACAAGCTAGGTGTGGGCCACATCACTTGAAGGATAAAATGAAGATCGAAGGAAAGGATGAGCACTTGAAAGAAGTCCTCTACCTCACACAACTTCAAGAGTTTCAAAGGACCGTGCCTATGATGGAGGATGTCTACTTGCAGCACCTTATGGATAATGACCATCTCTCCAAAATGTATGAGTGTTACAGGGAACATCATCAAGCGAAGATGATGGTTGTCAGGAGGAGAAAAATGGTTGCATCTAAATCAACAAAGATAAGTTCTATTATGTATCATTCCTTTAATTGCTTTATCTAATGATATTTGCTAGATGACTACATGTTTCATTTGTATTGGGGTAGTTTGATTTTATGAACTATCACTAATCTCTTTAAACTGCAAGATGGATCAAGGAGAAAAAGGATGATGGATTAATTATCAGAGTTTGCATAAGGAATTCAAAGGGAGGAAGAGCTTGAGGCATTCTGTGAGGAAGTCATGCCGGCTGGAGAAATGAACAAACATGGAGACATAGCTTGCAGCCATGGGACTGAGTTGGTGGCACATAACTCTGATGATTCTTCACTGGAGTCATCTTTTGAGGGCACAAGGTTGGGTCAGCCTTGGATGGAAAGTTTGCATCAGCAAAGAAGATTGAGAAGGATGAAGACACTAAACAACGTGAGGTTCCTATCAAAGATCATTGGAGAAGACATGCTAATGGCTATTGGATTGAGAGTTGTGAAAGCATAATAGTTTTCGAGTCTTTGCGAGTTCAGTAAATCAATGACATGTCCGGGAAGAGGACTAAGGTTCTGAGATCCGTAAATGCAAGGGAGTTCACTTCCAAAGGATTTTTGTAATCTCTATATTGAGGCAGGGATCAAGGAGTTCTGTGTTTAGCAAGATGTAGTCCTATGTCACGAGGAACTGGAGTGACTCACTAAGAAGAAGTGAAGGTGTCAGCTAAGTGGGTTGCAATGTTGCAAGGCCAAGTGCTAAGTCTTTGGAAGGCCTCTTCAGCTGCAGAGAACGGAATTGCACAAGGCAGTCAACCTTATTTTGACTTTGGTAGCACCGCAAACCTATTCAAAATAGGGTGATCTGGGATGAGGTCGAAGAGGACTAAGTCCTAGACTCTCGCAAGTCAGTTAAAGGTGTTGCTAGGAGTAGTGCCTAAAGTGTGTTGGATACCATTCCTCTAAGGCAAACATTGTCAGCAATCTTGGACGAGGAGGTCAAGAGGTTGATGCGGGTACTTGGAGCTCCAGAGGGAGTCACAGCATCATTAAGATTTGTTGTAATGTATATTTCTCTGAGACGGAGAAATATGAGGTGAAAGCCCTTGTAGTGTATATTTCTCTGAAACAGAGAAATATGAGGTGAAAGCCCTTGTAGTGTATATTTCTCTGAGACGGAGAAATATGAGATGAAAGCCCTTGTAGCATATATTTCTCTGAGACGGAGAAATATGAGGTGAAATCCCTTGTAGCATATATTTCTCTATCAAGGGTATATTTCTCTGAGACAGAGAAATATGAGGTGAAAGCCCTTGTAGTGTATATTTCTCTGAGACTGAGAAATATGAGGTGAAAGCCCTTGTACAAGATCACATCTCTGAGACTGAGTTGTGCTTTCCACAATTGGGTGTAGCCATTGTGGACATCATGTTGAGAGACTCCATGACGAGGATATTTGAGAATACCTCCCTAGCTAAGAGAGAGTGTTAGTGTTTTATAGCTGCAGGAGGTATTTCCCTAAGAGAAATTAATCAAAGGCAAGTCGGCCTTTCTTTTTGTAAAACAAATATTATTCCTTCTAGGTCGGCCCTAGAAGAAACGTCACCTAGCTTGCTATATAAAGGAGAAGGTGTCTCCACATTAAGCATCAAATCATTTCATTCCAAGTTCAAATTCCTTCAGCAACAGGTCTACTTTCAAGAGCAGCAGATTCGACTCAAGGAGAAGAGTTAAATATTTTGTGCATTCAAAGAAATTACACTATATACAAGTGCAGATCCATTGTATTGTATTCGGCCTTTCTAGAGCCTGATTTTGAGTGCTATTCCTGCACTTATTTTTTCTAATTTATAAGAGAATATCTTGCTGGGTTTTTCTCCCTCGAGTAGGAGGGTTTTCCCAGGGTAAAATACTGTGTTCATTATTCTATGTGTTGTATTTTCTACCTTCTGTTAAATCTGATCTAAAACTAACACCTCGGATCTGGGAAGAAGTGTACAACACTGAAGCTCTGATACCATGTAAGAGTTGGTGTAGAATACTCTACACCATGCAAGATTTGGCTAAATATTATAACCACCCAAGATCTAGGAACTTCATGAAAGCACAAAAAAATCAGCTATGAAAAAATAATGCTATTCTCTCAGAAGATGCAAATGATAGCAATTGTTCTATCAATCATATATGAATATTATGTTTTGCATATGAGTCCACATGGTTATATAGCCAAGGTGAGACATAGGATTATGACAAGTGTCTTGATCCTATGACATGAGACAACATATCATAACTACCTAGGACACAAGTATTAAAAGTCAAAAGATAAGATAAGATCTCATGACAACTAACACCTTCTAGAAAGATTCCCACTTAGGACCTGAGTAAACTTAACATGTAAATAGGACCTATTAATGACTAGATAGGTAAAGCACCTATTTACACCAACACCCCCCTTTAAGTGCAACTTAGGGAGTAGTTGGATTGATCCCTCAGATCTAGGAAGAAGTCTACATCACTAAAGCTCTGATACCATGTAAGAGTTCGTATAGAATACTCTACACCATGCAAGATTTGGCTAAAAATTATAGCCACCCAAGATCTAAGAACTTCATGAAAGCATGGGAGAGATCAGCTACGAAAGAATAATGCTATTCTATCAAAGTATGCAAATGATAGCAATTGTTCTATCAATCATGTATCAATATTATGTTTTACATATGAGACCACCCGATTATATAGCTAAGGTGAGACATAGGATTAAACAGGATTATGACAAGTGTCTTAATCCTATGACATGAGACAACATATCATAACTACCTAGGACACAAGTATTAAAAGTCAAAAGATAAGATAAGATCTAATGACAACTAACACCTTCTAGAAAGATTACCTCCGAGGACCTAAGTAAACTTAACATGTAAATAAGACTTACTAATGACTAGATAGGTAAAACACCTATTTACACTAACACCCCCCCCCCCCTAAGTGCAATGTACTTAACAAACATTGGTGGTTTGTTTTGTTTCATACATCTTCTCTTTCATGGAGATGATCCTTCAGTTGTTGTGAGGGAACACACTGACCCTCTTGTTCATTCTCTACATGATCGTTCTTTGCAATTTGACGTGAGTGTGGATTCTTTTGGACAGCATTTGGAGGCTTCTTTCTCTTTAGAGGAGGTATCCTTGTCTTTGGATTGTGTTCTACAATCAGTTCTAGGAGATTTCGGATTGTCTTCTTCAATAGTGTGGCCTAGAACACTTGTTTAAAGTGTGATAGCTTTTGGCATCGACATGGAGACACTTGAGTGTCATTCAGAGACATCACACATCATCCTTCTTCCCGCATCTTCCTTTTAGGAATGAGAAGGCATCCCGCATACCATCTTAGTTTTGTTTCTTCCTAAGGAGAGGAACGTTGTTCGATGCTTTTGGATCATCTTTAGCATTCAATATTGAGCTTCTACCATTGTAGAAGACTCAACATTGAGGAGGGGCTGCATGGTCTCTCTTCTTCTTCTCTCTTATGGGAGGGTCTTTTTCCTCGAATGGGATTTTGTCCTTCTCATGCATCATTGAGAGCATTTTGTTTTCATCTCTTTTGGGGAGGTGTTTTGTCCCACTAGGTTTTCTCCATTTCTTCGTTTGCGAGAGATTGCATTTGCATATGTACATGGGTACCTAACATGGCCTCGTAGCTGGGACCAATCTTTGTGTCATTTGCATAAGTACTCCCTAAGTTGCACTTAAGTGGGGGTGTTGGTGTATATAGGTGTTTTACCTATCTAGGTCCTATTTACATTGTTAAGTCAACTTAGGTCCTAGGAAGAAATCTTTCTAGTTAAGCATTAGTTGTCACTTATATTATCTAGTTAGATTTTATTTAATTCTTGTGTCCTAGGTAGTTATGAGTTGTCTCATGTGATAGGATTAAAACACTTGTCATGATCTTGTCTAATCCTATCCCTCACCTTGCCTATATAAGCAAGGCTTCATATGTACATTATATATTCATTTTGGTATTCTTGCATCCATAATCATAGCATGATATTTTTGTCATTTCTCTCTTGTGGAAGATATTTTGTCTTGTAGGTGATCCTGGGGTGTTGAGGAGTTCACCATAAACTCCTACAAAATTTCAGTTCAATGCCTTATCCATTGGGAAATTAAGTTAACAAACACTATATTTAATAAATTCTTACCACTGCAGAATCATATAAGAACTGTATCTACTGTCACAAACTCATTTTTGAATGCTACTAAGCTCCTGGTTTTCAAAAAAGTAGACCCTGTGTTTAAAATTAGCCTCTTGTTGACCCAATTGAAGGGTTATTCCTATATGGAGATAATACATTATATATTGTGCACATGGACTTCATTATTGGGTAGTATTATTTGTTAAAAACTATGTTACCGGTTTGTCCCCTCCTATGCCCAAATCTAAGTCCGGTTCGTACCCAATCTGGATTTGGAACCGATTTGTCGAGGATTTTGTTCGAGTGCGTACAAACTATTGTGGATTTGCCCCGAACGAATTTGCATGAACCCGTGAAGAATCCAATAGAAAATCATGTGCCCTATGTCAAACCTAATGTATATTGCCTCTATAAATTTTGAACATCTCTGAGTTTTTTGGTCATACATTTTAATAAGGAAAAATAGAAGGGCAAAAACCTTAGACATTGTAAAAATCAGACCAACCATAAAATTGCAGGCAAACCCTAACTCTAAAGGCAATACTTGAATGAACCCCTGTCTAAACTAAGGGGGCAATAGGAAGAGAATTCCCTTGATCAAAGAGCAAGATGAGTTGGGACCGTTCAAACGAAAATCAATGCCAAGTGAACGATTGTTTGATGAGATTTCACTCATCAACTGGGACAGACACACGAGGCTTGCTAGAGTAGAGTGTAACATTTATATTATTATAATAATATAATATAGTTTCAATCTTGTTACACATAAATTTTACTTAAGTCTTTATTCGAGATGTTATCTTATTGTTTTGCCTAAGTCATGAACTAAATTTAGTTCTCGACAGTCTTTTGTCATCCATTTCGAACCTGGGCGGTGTTTTGCGAAGTTCGTCGAACTTCCCATTTTACCGCCTACCTTGCTTTTCCTTTATCTGGCGGATTTTCCTTGTCACATTCAAACTTCTTGCATCTCCTAAAGTGCATGTACGAAAAGGATTAAGTCATGAGTCAAAAGTTGGAGACTTCATCCACAAGTTATGCCTCGGGCTGCATTTTCTAAGTCATTTTGAACCTAGGCGGGGTTTTCTTAAGTTATGCGAACCATCAATTTTGCCGCCTATGAAGACTTATGTCGATTAAACTGAATTATTCCCAGTCTGGTTATTTAATTGTGATGTTGTATAGAAGAAAACCAATATTTCCAAGCACAACATAAACAGAAACCAGCAAACCATACATGTAAAACACAGATAACACCAAAAGAGATATTTTATTTATATATAAATGTTTTTACATTATGCTCGTATAACCATAATCGCTTGGTTCGAGTACAAAAACTCAGGTTGGCAAACACAAAAAGAGGCAAAAGGAAGATATTTCAGTTCAAAGGGTAAACATCAAGACACCTGGATGCCCTCAGAATCCAAGCGTCAATTTGAGCATGTGAAAGCAGTTCGTGTGACTAGAGGATGTGTGAACCCCCGGCTGGTTCAACTTCAACCCCTGATGCTTAAACTGATTTTTTTGTGTTTTGTTGTTTTGTATTGTTTTTGATGGTTTTTGTGCAATAAGATGAATGGTGCGATTTTGCAATAAATGCTTCTAAAAATCTTAATAAATACAGGAAAGTAAATATTGAAGCAAATAAACTCCTAAATCGGTAGCACATGGATTTATTATTCTTTCTAGACGATTACAATGATGAATCTCAAACATGCAGACTAAAAGGCAAAGCAATATTTAATATTTGAAAACCTAATTGCAGCCGCTTGGCATGATGATAAAAAGGTACGACCAACATAAAATAACTGATCTCCCTCTGTGAAAATGACGCAGGACCTCCAGAAGACCAAGGCACCACCTCTGTAATCAGGACCCAGCAAAAAGGCAAGGCATCCAATCTTGTGGAAGAAGTACGGCCTTTCAGCTGTGAAGTACGGCCCTAAACCAGCAATAAATAAATTTGTACCATCTTGAATACAGTGCCAGATAAAGGACTAACCCAGCCTTTCAAGATATCACCTTCCCCCTGACGAATACTAAATCAAACCCTGACGAATAACTTAACAATATGCTCTGTCATAACTTCTGAATGAAGCTATTCAACTGACAGCTAATAAATCAGCTGATATTTCACAGCCTCTGAACTACAATACACTGAAGATGGCTCGTTCTCCAATGCAGAACAAAACTAAAACCCTTGGCTTCGTTCTCTGAAGAAGGAAATGGCTAAAATCGATTCTCATATGCATAATGATCAATTTCTTCAAAAGAAAACCTTATATCTCCTCAACAAGTTGATTTCCTTCAAAAAGCATCATTTAAAATAAACTTGAAATTCACTTTTAATTTTTCAATAGTTTGGGCCTTTAATTATAATAAATTAATTAAAATGTGCCCTTCTTCAAGTGATGTATTTCACCCTTCATTAAGTTAACAATTTAAGTTATAAATTAATTTTACATTATAACTTTATATAATATAAGTTTCATTTAAATTAATATTTATTTTGGCAACAAATACATTATCTCTAATATAAGTCCACGACAAACCGCCTAGCAGCCGATGATGCTAGGATCGCACCCATATATGACTGCACTATACCGCTAAAATAGTAAGGTGCTCCACTAAGTGTCTCCACCTCTTACTAAAATAGTGTCAAGCAAAATGATGTCTAAAAGACCTTAACAAAGCCAAACCGAATAATTCTCATAACCGCTGCCATGCCCTTCAACAAAACCCTCTATCTCCATTAGCCTCCATTTAGGGGCCACATAATAGCAATTCCGGCACCGAGATGTCAACCGAAGGGGACATTACAGGGAAGGAATTGGTGCAACGAACAACCCCATGCCACCCTCAATAATTCCAAGCAGAGAGCCACGACCCTCCAGAGAGTCTCTTGTCCCATGGTTGATGCAATGCATGGCATCAACTACTAACCCAATTCGAGGATAGTAGTTGAGTCCATTTATCACCACCCTGACTTGATGATGGAATTTAGGTTTCACCAAACACTCCAATGTCCTCACGCCCCAATCTTGATGGCCAAAAGTACTGACAACTGTGTAAATGAATGGCTCCAACATGGTGGTGTTATGCACATGAGCTTGGCTCAAAAACACCTCACCCAGGATGCTTCAGAGCACTTCTTCTTTCACCTCACTCTACACCACAAAGACCTCTTTCAGTTGATCAAAAATGTGCTAGAATAGAGGATTACACTCAATCTCTTCCAGAACAATGTAATCATTTGCAAAATTTCCATCTCTTTGGGAGCTCGCCATATTGGATGCAATTGATGGTGGGAAAGAAGTGATACTGCTTGAATTTATAGAATTTTGGTTAGACATGGGCGCATTCATTCAAGGTTGATAAGATGTGAATTTAATTCACATTTATGGCCAATTGTGTCGATTGAATTTCAATTCTTCATCGGACAGCTCACACGTGCTACCGCTTGGCTTCCTCATACATTGCATTAAAGGTTGATGAAATGATTGGTCCCTTGGCGGCTGTTGCTTGGGTAGTGATTGATCTTCTCTACTGATATCTATTCTTGGCCAAATTTCATTATCTTATCAATTTCCCGATAAACGTTTGGGATACAAGAAGTCATTAATCTAGTAACGTCTTTAATGTCCATTCAAATGGCTTTAGCCATACTATAAATTAGGGGTTAAACATAGATGAGGGGACTTTTTTTTTTAATCTTCCCGGGTACATCTGGGGGTGTTTTTGAGGAGGAATAATATTAATTACAGTCTACATTAGTTTATAATCGGTGTGTTATAAATTGAAAGATTTGAAGTATACAAACCTATGTGTTATGTGTACGATTAGCCGTGTTTTCTTTGAGAACAGGCTATATATATATCTTTTATTTATTGCAGTCTGATCTATTCACATTAGTTTGATTTGATAGTTATGATTTTCAATCTTTGTATTGATCATAAATGATTGTATTCTTAGCCCTCGCATTGGTTTCATATTTATGAGCTAGCGTTAGTCACCTTTTCTGCTTTCTGGTTAAAAGCACATGTCGTTTCCTTAGGATAGATTAATTCATTGAAGATCTTGTGAGGGAGTTGTACCTCGATAAAATTCAGAGAAAAGCCACAAATGAAATTGTGTGCTTTTCAAAGTTGTTAGCGGATTTATATTGGTGTCATATCCAGGTCTTGAGTCGCTGTTTGGTTTATCTATCAATTCAAGGAGTCTACTAACCCTGAAGTCACAAGTCACCATGCACGGCCACCAACTTCTCTACCCATCAAGAGGTAAGCCTATTCCTCTTGATTGACTAAATAAAGTTGTATATGGACCAATTTTTCTAATACTGCCACATCGTGATGAACACCCAACTAAAACTCTTCTTTGTTCCTTGCCAACAGTTTCAAGTTCACTACCCTCAGTGCTGCTTATGTTGTTGTTTTAAAGAAAAAAATAGATTGCAAAGTTGCAAACTGAAAGAATACAATATTGAAAAACAAAAAACTGTCACAGGACCTTAAGTTTTAAGTTTTCAACTGTTTTAGTTTTAAAGGATTAAAAAAAAATCTTAAAATCAAACACCTACCTCTGCCGCTGCTATTCTTTAGCTGCAAACTACTGCTGAAAGGTGAAATGTAGCTGCCCACTGCAATAGTAAACCTCAGGAGTCAGCATTAAACAATATGGAAGCCATTGTATTAGTGAACAGTATGATGCAAACTGCCCACTCATGTTGAACATTCAATTTTTCTGTTGCTCTTAGGGACTATGAGCCAAGTTTTTCTGTTGCAGAGTCACATTGCACATCGTTCAATTCAATATGGTTGGTCCATGGATGCTTTAAGGATTTTGAAAGCGGTGTGGTGGCCTCTGTTTTTTTCCTGAGGCAACATTTTTTTTAATTTGCTTAGGGCTTTTCCAGCCAGCGACAGCTGGTCATCCCCCAATGGCAGTGACCATTTTTGGCAAGTTTCCAGTCAGCAGCCAGGTGTAGCAGACAGCTCAGGGACATTTCCAGCATGTCCCTACATCCCAAAATATCCCAGGTATGGGGATACCCAGAAAATCCCTAGGGACATGTCCCCTCGTAAAATAGGTTAGGAGGTGTTCCTGACTAAGCTGTGTGCTTGGGTGAGGTTAGTGATTGGGTGTCGATTTGCATGATGTGAATAGCTAACGATTGGTCAAGCCTCTCCTTGTTTCTGTGGCCTTAGATGTAACATTTCATGAGAGAAATTGGTGTTTGTGGTATGCTTGCCTTCTCTTTTCATGATCACAAAAACAAAGTTGGAATTAAGAACATTGTCACTCCCACTATTTTGTCAAATGGTCAATCATCTATAATTCAAATATTTTTTCTATTGATTTTTAGAATGGTCACCCAATCCAAAAACTATATATAAGCAACGTGAAATGGTGTGTGCAGCGACACCATAACATGGTCCCAATTGAAATTGGATATACATTCTCTAGCTTCTAATAGATTAGATTCTAGAAATATGTGAATTGCAACATAAAGCTTACTCAATAGTCAACACAAACCATATTACTCGATCCTTTCTTATTCGGGAAAATTTTCCACAAAAATAAAAAATGCCAGGTTTTGAGCTCCATATTTAGCTATGACAGAGATAGAGACTCTTAATGCATATTTTAGCTACATCAATTATGGATACTCTTAATGCGTTGTCTTCCCATTAGTGATCTTTAAAAAAATAAAGATAAAGAGGAGCATTCATCATGTAATTTCCCGTTTAAAAAATAAATAAATTATGAATACAGGAGTTACGTCTAATGAATCAATTATCAGCTCTGCAGAAATAATCCTTACCATTGGCAGCATTTAGGATTACCAACCAACTAATGAGTCAAGTCCGCCTATTTAGGAAACCTACTATGGATGCATACTCTAGAGTCTAGAAGATTCTGCCACAAATGGAGAATCACGGCCACTTATAATTAGCAGAAATTTACCACAGATTAGGAGTTGCAGCCTCAGTTCTATCAAACCCTCAAATATGAGTCACTAGAAGGTGCAGCACTCAAAGAATATGAATCACCACTTTGAGACTTGTCAAATTCAGATTATGCATCCTCCAACATAGATTGCTGATTGCTGGTTATCAAGAATTACTGTTGGGAATTCCACCACAAATTACTGATAATATATCCACCTTAAGTCATCGGTAACCTCTGCAATAAATTTTACAAACCCTTGGCACCAATCGTCCCTTAGGCAATCATGAGTTTTGGCCGCTGCAAATTATATATGATTCTGCTCTTGCATAGCAGTCAGAAAGACTTCACCATGATGTCAAATTGAATTGCCAGTTAAAATTAAGCTCATATCCAATCCCTAGGTGAGATTGCCCCAAGTCTAAATCAAGGGTTTCATCCACTAATTTAGAGATGGAAATCGGGAGGTTTTCTTCCCCTATTCCAGATCTAGAGGGTTTTCATCATCAGGTTAATTGAACCAAAGTCCAATGTATCAATTCCCTTCCAAAAGACAGAACTCTTCGAGTTTTCTTCATGACCTTTGATTATAAGACCACCTTATTTTATATTTTAACTTTACTTCAGACCCTCTTTATAATAATTTCATTTTACAATATCACTTAAGCAATCTCTTTTCTGACATTATTACCTTCTTCTTTTATTATTATAATCCTATTTCCCTAGTGCAAATTTCCCAAGACCAACAAGAAATGTATGATGCGCATTTGGGTTTTATCTTGGTTTAATTTCGAAGAGGGGACATTACATATCAGTAAAACAAGACTTACCTATCTTTATAGGCCCTATTATCGTCATAGTAGATATGCCTCTACAATTCTCTGTTTCTCAAACTCTGGGATCAGCCATAACTCTCAATGTGCACGGTTTTTTGACCATTTTTCGCATATTACCAGTTTGCTACCCAAAAACCTTTCCAATTGATTCAGATTTTTGGCCAGGTATGAATTCCTTATTCAGGTTTCTCTTTAAAGTCATTCACAATTCAGACCATTATACCGGCATCTAGAAAACAATTTGGTACAACAAGCAATCCTATATCATATTCCTAAAAGCTTTTGACAGGAAACATAGCAGCCCTTCTATTCCAAGCATGGAAGACTAATTCTCTGCCTATAAATCTTAACTCTAAGTCATGAAAGTCCTCCAAGAAGTCGATCAAGAAATCCATGGGATTTAAATCTTCAAATAGACTCTGCCTCAGCTTACTACACAGTACGTCTTTCTTTTCTTCACAAATATCGGCCTTTGGATCGATTTTACTTGTTGGTAAAAGAGAGGCTTTATTTGACTTACTTGTATAATGCTTGCTCGTGGGTTTTCGAACTTTTTTGTGCAATCCTCTCAATCATCAGCTATCTGTGAGTTTTTTATGTCTTTGCACAATTCAGCCGTCGAAATCTCTCTGTATTCGCTGCTGAATTTCCTGCAAAATAATGTGAAATTCGAAACGGAAAACACTCGAATAGAACGCGTATTTGTCCAAGGAGATCATTAATTACGGCGCATAGGTAAAATGTGGTTGTTTTTGTTCTGTTTTTGTTTTGTTTTTTGTCCAAGAGAACATTTCGAAGCGAAGAAACTGGGTTTATTTTTAAAATTGAAGGCGCGAAATTTATTAGCTGCTCTTATCCATTTTGCGCTTAAACATACCACGGTAATTTAAAATCTAATAAACTAGCAATTGCACTTTAGGTGTGCAATGGGGTACGCCGAATAATTGTCTGGTTTTATTTGAATATGAAATAAATAAAATGCAAATGAGTATAGAAATGAAGAGTATGAATTTGACATTGCTTTCAAATGATTTGCTTGTTTTTTTGGCATGCGACTTTGCTTTCCAAGACTTTGAAGCTCAGGAACTCTCGAAATAGCTTTGAATGTTAGCCCTTGTCACTCAATGTTGCGAATATCACTTGTGGCCCTTGGAAGTGTTAGGCCTTATTTGAATTTGTGTAGACATATTGGTTGAAATTGATCAATGTGTATATAACTTATAAAAACAACACATGAAATAACTAAAATGGAAAAGAGTATACAAATGAAAGGGAACTTCAATTTATTGGATATAAAAATGTACAATTTGGATATATATAGAATGCTGAAAATTCAGTGTTTTGATGGAATGTTTAATTGCAAGTATAAAAATGTATGCAATTGAATACAACGGTATAGATATTATTTATGTTTTGTGCAATTTTGTCACACGATCACTTTGAACCCCAATGTATTTGTAATAAACAATAGATCTAATTAGTATTTGAAAAAAAACTAATATAAAACAATATGTTGGTGATATCACCATACTCTACAATCAATATAAAATAGTATATAGATATATTGTGTTACCATCTATTTCTATTATGTCGGTGATATCACCATACTATGAAATGATGAGACCATAAATTGTCCATGCTACTAGGCAGTCCACCATAAATACAGAGGAAATTAATATATTTTTATATGATTGTTATATCCAACAAAAGCGGGAGATAAACCTTTTAGTTCTGAAATTATAGAAGCTAATAAATGTACTTAATATATATTAGACATATTAAGGTCTTTCTTTCTTTCTTTTTACCCATTTATCTATCTTTAAGCCTTTCTCAAGTCTATACGTCTAAGTGGAGTTGTGAGGTTTATGCATCTAAGTGGAGTTGTGAGGTCTATTTGAAGTATCTATAATGTTATTTTCACACAAAAACAAATGGAGGACAAAGTAAAATGCATTTTTTCATCTTGATTTTTGACCTTGTTTAAATTAATTACACAAAGGTAGCCTAGTAGTAGCTTACATGTTATAACACTTGCTTTGAACCCATAGAGCCATAATGCTCAAGATTGTGGAGGCTCAAGGAATTGGCACAACTACTTTACAAGGGGAAAACACGTTGCAATCCAACCATGCAATAGTTGAATTATGCTATACTAAAGCATTGAAAAACATTGATACCACACATGGTGTTCTAAAATATTTATCTTCATTTTAAGGCTTCAATCATTAGCATCTTACAAAGAAATTGTCACTCTTAACTTTACCAAAACTCTTTTAGGAAGATTTCTCAATATATGAGGAGAAATTCGAAATAAGCTCAAAACTAGATTTCGATTATCTATTCTTAAATGCCCAGCATATAGTCTCGCATCTTTGCAGATCTATGGAATCAAAGATGGAGGTTGTAGACACATCAATATATATCCTTTTTTGCAAATCTCCCTTTAAAAACTTTCTAGACAAAATTGAGACATATCTAGAGCAAAGATTATTACCTAATACTATATCCATACGGGATTATCTTTTTATTGTATATCTATATGGGAACTTGTCAATTATAAGAAAAAATTTGCAAGAAACTCCAAACTCGAGTAACTAAATTGATTCTTATAAATATATTTCTCTAGTTCCAATAACAAGTGACTTTTAGTTTCACCGAGAAGCGTATAAGGAATTTTGTAGTTCCATTAGATAAACTTGTTCAAGTGTGCAAGCTTTGCTAGAAAAAGCAACACTTTTTGAATTACTAAAGCTCACAAATAACCATCTCTTTCAAAATAATATTGTATTTGTTGATATCCACAATAGTGCATTACAATGACAAAGAAAGAAATAATATACTGCGAATACTAAATTTGGGTTAAAAAACTCACTAAACTATCATGCTATTAAATATATAACAATTTATAACCTAAGAGCCCTACAAAGCGAAGAATATAAACAAACACTTTTTTAAACAGGTGAATTAAAAAAATGGATTAGACAATAAAATATATGACCATGGAATGTCGGACACTACTTTGTTTACTATACAAATTTTGGCACAATATTAAAATACATGTTTATCAATTCGGCTTCCATAGGTTGTAATATTAAGGTAAACTTGAATAAAATGATATCAATTGGCTTGGTGTATTCAAAGTTTTCATACTTGCACCTAATGAAAAGAAAACTCGACTCCAATATAAAGAAAAGATTCTGATACAAATAAAATATGGAACCGTCTTGCAACACCAATATTCTAGATCAAAAGACACAACAAAAAACATTTATTAATTTTTATAGGAACTCATCACATAGCATATTGTGCTTGTCCAATTCTCTATCCTTCCTACTTCTAAATTTCTTCCACTTCATTTGTTGTTTCTCCAATTCAAATGCCTCTGCTTGAATCATCACTTTTTGCTCCTCCAATTGCACAGTTTGATTCCTCATCCATTGTCTCTTCTACCATTTTGCTTTAGTGGGATCCTGAAACACACCTATAAGTTCCTGACTGAAATTGTCCTGGGTATTGGGCTTTCCAAATTCCTAAGATCCAGGTGACGACCATGAATTTATATCTTCCTAATTTGTATTCATCCTCAAACTTTTCATGCTTTCTTCCATTCCACCCTCAATCTTTGGATCTCCTTCATTCTCATTATCATCATCCTCGCCATCTTCATTGTCTTCCTCCTCCTTTATATCATCATCCTCGTTCTCATCCCCACCACCCCACACCCACCACTTGTGTCCTCAATCGTAGGCCTAAACAACTCATGTTTGTCTCTCGTTCTTATAGCACTATCATCATACCGAGGTACTGCAACCCATGATCAAACTCCAAATGAATCATATTCCCATTATGGTATGCACACATCTCCCTATAAAAAAGATGCTTTGATCTCAAAATCTTCCTCACATCGTCCTTGGCCTTATCAGAAAGATGACCCATCTTCTCAAGAAGAGAAGGGTTCTCAACTACCTCACAAGTAGTGCCCCTGCCAAAGACATCATTCGGCCTCTTGTACCTCTTAGTTGAGATCATTGTTGGGGAGAAACAGGATGCCCCTTGCTATTCATCAACTTGGACACAAACTTCCACTTTCCCTTCTTCTGGAAAATCCCAGACTTTCTCTTGCTATTAGCACTACCTGTAACGCTTGCGAGATGAGCAAAAGCATTTTAAAAAGTTTGTTTCGCTTTAAAAGGTTTACAAGTCAATAATACCATTAATAAGAGTTTCCAAAGTAAACTCTATGCAAAAGAGTTAATAAGATTTCATCACATGTAAATAAATATACAACATTGTATTTCATCATGATTAAACACATGGCCAAAGTATATCAGTGCATGTTCATATATATTCATCCATGCTCAAAAGAGGTTAATAAACCAATAAATAATTATTCACATTCAAGTGAGATCAATAACTTCAATAAATACATTTGTATCAATGTTACATCAAAATCTTAATAGCACATCTATTTCAATGTTGCAGTAAAAAATGTCATATACAATTACATTTTACAATGGGCTTTACGAGCCATTCTAGTAGGATACACAAGTACATCAATAATAAAAAAATAAAAGCTCTGATCCTCCAATCGCCGTGACACCATCAGTCTTCTTGTGAGTTGGGGCCAAGTGTGTGATTAAGGTGCCTTTTCCGC